>JBAGKO010017690.1:0-25886 GCA_037177275.1 Acacia concinna | reverse complement strand
TACTATAGTTAAGAACCATTCATCATTTGTCCCAGTATTAAAAACACCATGGACCATTTGATTAGATGATAAAAGAACAGTAAAATTTATTTTTGGCATCCCAAAATAACCAAATACCACTACTAAAGCCATGACACTCCTTGATAAAATCATTAATGAATGTATCAATTTCTAGTAGTTTAGATAAATCAATTCACAACAATTCTATGATATTATTTTGGTGGATTATATTACTATTGTACCTTAATTTTCTTCCACTTCAGGGTAGAAGCAACATTTTTACAGACAAAAAACAACAACAGATGCCTTTGTTGGAGGCATAATACAAAAGTATCCTAGCATATATATAATTGCAATAAGAAATTGTTAACAAACTACTATTGCAATATAGAAACTAAATTAAAGAAAATGTATATATGTTATTAACTAGTAATATAATGAACTTACTTATTGAACACTTCGACCATTTGTGGTCGATTCTTCGGGTCCCTGTGTAGTGAATCAAAGTATCAAATCCTCTGCTTCAAGAGATTCAACACAATAAATGTCCAATGACTCTTGAAATATATATGAAGAAATTAAAAAACACAAATAAGAAAACACACATGCAAATATATGAAGAAAAAACTATACATACCCTTGGCAAATTGTTCTTATTTCTTATGCCCTTGTGATAACAATATCCACCAGTTCCCTCACCTTTGTCTCCACAAGTTTGCGCTTGGTGGCATCTAAGTTGAGCACACTGGAGTACCCATTATGATTTTAGGAAGAAGAACGTGTCTTGGAGGTTTTAACGAGCCACAAACTATCTGTAAAGGTACCTAAGCAAAGAAAAACAATTTTGTTAGTAGTAGCATATATATAAATATTGATTCATAGTAGCAGACATACTGGTTATAAAGGTCGACAAAAATAGAGGAAGCCATACTGATTGTAAGGACTTTATTAACTAAACCTTGAATGACGACCTCGGTAGTGCCTCTTGTAGAGTACACCTCTTACTCAAAGGTGATCATTTTCATGTAATCATGCCATAGAGGGTCTTTTTTAGTGATAATGTAATTGTGAAACCTCAAAGCTGTCCGTGCTGGGAATAGGCAAAGGCATACAAACAGGAGCTTGCATAGGCGATGCATGCAAAGGCTTAGTCAAGGCTAGAGCAATAATAGGGTCAATCGTAGTTGTTATCAAGGTCATCTAGTTCAACATGTTAGACACCGAACCAATGCTTAATGAGCTCCTAAGTCGCTCTTTATCCTCATCGACTAAACAAAAAACACAAGTTAGGAATAGCATAGTATTTATCAAGAAACAAAAAACAATGTAAGCCTTTGATTTCATTTTTTATCCTAGGGATAGTGATGAAGTGCTCTAGCCAAATGACAAATGCCCCTACTCCTCCTTCCACGATAGTGGAATATGTTGTGGGAATTGGGAGGATGTAGACAGCTTCAAGTGTATGCAGTGCTACCTTGACATAATTATCAGGGAGAGGTTGCCCGTGGATAGTCGTGTGCTCCTTGGTAAGTTGTACATGCGGTCGATACCAACTATATGCCATGCGAGGCTATCAATTAACACTCACCATTAGCCCTACCTTAAACCAATAAAACAATACAATCAGTTTAGATAAATGAAAAACATATAATTAAAGCAAATGCTACCTCAAGTAAAATTTGCAAGGTGACTAATGTGCAACTATTTTTGACACTTAGGGTGTGTTGTGTCACACGTAGTTGCTTCCCTGACACTTCATCTCAGAGGACACATTGATTAATTATCATTTGTTGCTCTTCGGTCTCCCTCTGGAGCCTCTTGATTATGGCCTCATATGACTCAATTTTTGCTTCATTGTGCTTAGCTAACTTATTTCGCTTCCCAAAAATATTTCTTTGCTGACTCCATAAATGACACCCTTATACCAACAATTGCGGTCAAGGTCTAGGGCAATCTCTAAGACATCCTCATCCTCTGCTATCTTGTAAGAACATTCAAAAGCACTTCGTAAATACATTATTATTTAGGATGCCAATAAAACCATAAGTACATTATTATTTAATAAAAACCAACACCACTTGACAATTTTGTGGCAACCTCTTTAACTCGAGGATTCACCATTTTCCCCTCTTGGTTTTGTAGTGTAGCAACCCACAACTCTAAATTGTGGGTAGGCAAGTATGAAGAAGACCCCTGTGCTCTAACATATTCTGTTCAATGTTAGCATACCCCTTGTGACCTTCATGGTAGGGGTAATCGTTCTTCTTCACCCTCTCACAGTTTATCGTGGTTAGTGCATGTGGAAAGAAACAACAAATAAATTATTATATATAATTGTGATAATTAATTCTATTATAACACAAACTAGTAAACCAAAAAAGGACAGCTTACCCTAAACGCTAGAGTGCATTGTACCTCAACAAACTTGGCCCACTATTCCTATTTGACAATGTCCTTTGTCAAGCTCAAAACCATCGAGGTGTCAATAGAGTCGGGATCCGCCAAAAATTCTTGTTCAAAAACCAGCGGAAGGAGCGCACAATCCTCCCACACTTCCTAAACCACAATTGCTACTTCTCCTCACCTATGTTGAAAGCGGACTACAAACCAAAAGGTAAAGCATAATTGTTAATGATTATCAAAAAAAGTGAGGAAAAGCAAATTATCAAACTAAGTGTAGATTTTACCAAAACAGTGATCCACACATCATCCTTCATCGTGGGGGTTGCCTTCTTCCATGTGACTGAGGTAGCTAATGAACTTGTCGGAATGTACAACTTGGCTTTTCTTGTTTCATCTTATGTCAAGTTTCCTCCGTCTCTTTGCCTTATGTATCTCACTCATCACCACAAGGCCCTTCCTTTAGAACTTCATCTTCCCTCCTCACTTGCCATGCATCTCTATCAGTAGTCTGCTAGGAATTCATTGGATTGGACTAGTTATTTCGAGCCCCCACACTACTCTATCCATTATCAACTGCGTCCATATCAATTAACATATAATACTGCAAAATCCATTTAGTGAAACAAAAAGGTTAAAGAATGTAAATAAGTTACTTAATCATATCATATCTAGTGTATCATTATATTATATATCAGTCTATAGGTTGTACAAACTAGTTTTTTTCTTAAAAAAAGACAAATTTAAATACTTTAAATTAATATAATTAGCTTTATCAGAATCCTCCAAAAAAGTCAATTGGGATTTTATATTTAGGATCGGAGGCAGACATTAGCTTTAACCCACACTAGAAATCATGCATTGTCATGCCCATGTGGAATTCGATGACGTGGCAGACATCCGTTTCGGCTGCCATTTGATTAGATCAATATTGAGACTAAAAATCTTTTGGGTACACATGAGCTTGTGTAATTTTCTCTGTTTTTAAATATATATTATTAAAATGTAATTAGTAACGCCTTTAATGTATAACATATTTTAAAGATATATTTTTGAATAATAATATTATCAACATACATTAATAACACATTGTTTACTAGTGTGAATTCTTTGAATTGAATTTGTCATAGTAGTTTCATTTAGCTTATAGTGATTGTATCAGCCTGATAATTGTGCAATAAAATATCATTAAAAGAGTAATTTGTTAATTAAGATGCTTTATATTGGTGCACATGCATGAATCCTGTTTTTAAACTATATATTCATTGAATGCAAGCAAATGATATACATCCCGTTTTTTATTCATTAAATATGTACACGAACTTTCTTGGATAAGCAGATGCAACACTTCACATTGTTATCTATAGATTATATGACAATGAATTGTTGGAAATGTTATGTTTAGACACATATGTTTAAATTAAATTAAATTAATTAGTAAAATTAATTAATTTAATTTTGAATTTGCAATTCGAATTAAATGTTTAAGAGGAATTAAGTATAGCTAGTTTTCATTACGAGAAAAAAGTGATCTTCAAGTAAAGGAGACGATAGTTTTCTTATTCTGAAAATTCTCTGTTCCAGAATTCCCTTTAAAAAAAAACACTTAGTTAAATACAGAATTCTTTCCCTCCTTGGTGAATTTATTGTGGAAAATTATTAGAAGTCCAATACGGGATTTCAATGTATCGTGTGGAACTAAAGATTCAAAAAGATCCGAGGAATGAAAAAAAGTCAGTATGTTGTTTTTGCCAAATAAATATGTATTTTTTCTCATACTATTATTATTGTCAAACTTACAAGTTGATTCTCAAAATTTACCTTGTTTACATTTAATTTATAAAATCATGTCAACTTTTTCTCAAACTTGTAAACTCACTTATACTTATAAATTTACAAATCAATCGAGTTTATCACTTTTACATCTTTAGTTTACAAAATTATGTTAACTCATTTTTAAACTCATGTTAATTTTTTTTTCTGATTTTATCCCGCTCAATGATTTTGTATATAAACTTCTTATAAATTTGTTTGTTAAGTTTGATAAATTATGGATGTTGATAGATTTGATTTTAGTTATTAGGATTTAAAACATTTTAAATGTAATTGTTGTCAATTTTTATATTTCAATTATTCAATTATATACTTTTTTGTTGGGAACACTACTTGTAAAACAATATAAAGAACTTGCAATAGACAATAAAAATATGATTCGAGTTGTACCTAAGGATAATGTCTTTTTAGGAGTTATTCTACCACATAAGGTTAGAATAAAAAGACGACAATACCTAAGATTAAAGGAATACGTTGGAAGTGGGCTAAATATGGAATGTTCACAGTGAAATCAGCCTATGAACAACTTACTCACCATAGTGCCATAAATAATCGATCATGGGAGAAGCTATGGAGAGTTAAGGCTCCTCAAAGATGTCGTTCTTTTGCATGGTTAGCAGCCAACCAGCGGCTCCTTATAAATAGCCAACATTATCATCGTGGTCTATGTAATAATGATGTTTGCCCAGTTTGTATGTCTAAGAGTGATGATATTCTCCATGTTCTTCGTGACTATGAAAACACTAAATCGCTGTGGCAAAGACTTGTTCCAATATACTAGTGGCGATGTCTTTGTTCTTTGAGTTTTAATGATTGGTTTTGGGATAATATTGTTTATTCCAGGAATGATAGAAAGGATTGGGGTGCTTTCTTTATGGTGCTCACATGATGGATATGGCGTCGTCGTAATCTGGTTGTATTTGAAGGTAAAGAGATCCATAATAATACTATATTATTGCAAGCCAAGTATGTGATTTGTAGCATGAAAACAATCTGTCAACGACTTACTGGAACTAACATTCTAGGCTCTCAGAAGACTACAGTTACCAAAAAGTGGATTCCCCCATGGAAGGATGGGTGAAGTGCAATATAGATGGTGCCTACTCTCCATCCACTAGCTCTCTCACATGTGGTGGGTTAATCCGGAATGAGATGGGTCAATTAGTACATGGCTTTCTCTATCAACTCTAGGATGGGGATGCTCTCAGTGCGGAACTCTGGGGCTGTTTGCATGGATTGAAACTTGCATGGGATTTGGGACATAGACGTCTAATTCTTGAAACAGAGTCTACAGAGGTTGTTGAATTATGTTCTAATGCTATACAGGAGGAACATGCTGATATTAACATTATTCGGAAAATCCAATTCGTTATGTGTCGTGATTGGGAAGTACAGATTCATCATGTTGATCGATATAGTAATACTGCTGTAGATTTCCTGGCAAAGGAGGGGTTTAACTTGTTTCAAGGATTTCATTCATTCAGGTCTCCACCATCTGGGTTGTCACGATTGCTTCTTCAGGATTCTTGTATGGAGCTAGTCGTAGGGGATTAAGCTGGCTTCATTTCATTATCTAAAAAAAAAGTTAACCATGTTTGCTGCACAAGAAATGGGCAAAACTGCAAAGTCGACTTGCAATAAGAGAAGGTTACAAAGGTCTTTCTGACATTCCATTGTTTCATAAATCAAGGGTTGATGTATCTAACTTTATTCTAGCCTTTTGGGTTTCTTGAATCTTTCCTATTCCCACCACAAAACTGTGTCATAATCATAAATATATTATTTCTATTATTCTTCATCAATAACATGAACAATTTGACACCAAATCTAATCAAACGAAAAACCATTCATCCATTTATTGAATGCATTATTATCCCAAATAAATTTGCTCAATATATGTGAAATAAACACCACCTCTGAAAACCCAAGACTAGTTTGATACTGTTATGATATAACCCAGCCTATAAATATATGATATTTCAAGGCTAGTTTGATGGGATTTATGGACACATTGGCACTTCCCTAGTATTATCTTGTTTGATATCCTATTAACTTGGTCAAGAAACCCCAATTTCAAAACAATAGATTCTGAAAATTGACCTCCTGGTTTAGCCGTCATTTCCTTGCCCAGACAGTGGTTTAACAATGGGTAGAAGTAGGTTAATGGTAGAGTGCTTACTTGTTAAACTAATACTAGTGGCAGAAATTGATTGGGTATATGGATATAATATAGCTATGGATCTATCTGACTTGACCTAAGTTTAGTCCTCATAGGATATCTTAAATAAAACTCAAACTCTCCTAATATATATGGGATCATACTTACATCAAGTTTCTTACATTTATTTTATCAGGTTCCCCGATCACATGTGATCATATATCTTATTTATTGTATTTGAAATTATAATTAAATGATAATAATTTAAACATAGGACACATGATCACATTTAATTGGAGAACCTGACGAAATGAATGTAAGGAACTTGACCTAATATTTTTTATATATATGGCTACTTTCTAAGTAATTCCCCTTTAAATTATTTCTTTGTTTCATCAATCTTGAATAACTAGAACAATTGAGTTTCACAAGAATAACTCTAATTTTTTTCCGAAGGCAAAAAAACTCTTACTTTTTCCCTTTATGTTTATTATAACTTCATATGTATTTTCTAACTATCAAATAAAAATCCTAACTAAAATATTTATTCGGCTACAATCTATTATGATAAAATAGATAATTACCGTATAATTTATATCTTTCATTCCTTAATTTCTTAAGATGATAATATGATCGAGTTTCCTTTCTCTTTTCGGCCTTCAAAGAATATGATCGAGCTTTATGTACAACGGTCTCATTATTTTTCTCTTTATGTTTATTATGACTTGACATTTATTTTCTAGCCAATCCCTTCATTGACTTATTTGTTATTGGTCAATTTTTATTCTTGATTTCTCCTCTTTTTCAGATATCCGCGTGTAACTTTGTATGTAATTTCCACAGCCATATTATTATATTGCACATAACTAAAGTTGAATTTAGGGTTAAGTTCTAGCATCTCAGAGTATTTTCTCAAGACACTCAGCATCCAAAAGTATTTTGTGGTACTTTCAATATTTTGAAATATCTTTTTATCTTGAAATATAACAATATACTGTGTTTTTAATAGGTGATTCTTCTTTCACTTACTCCTTCTGTTATATTTCTATACTCTTCATATTTCTAATTACTAGTTCCTTCTTCATTTTCTACATTCATCATATAAAATTTATAATTTTCATCTTCAATTGATGAATATTCAGATTCATCATCTAATTCATCACTTACATATTTTAATTTGTATATTTCTATTTTTAGACTTTCTATTTCAACTATATACTGCTTCTTCAAGTTCTAAGGGTTCTAATTCACATTTAAAGGTTCTAGTATTTTAACTACTTGTTTATTCATTGGTCCTGGACAATTAGTACTTATATGCCATATTTTCCATAATTATAACATTGCATTTTTTAGGTCTCATGCAGTGATTAATCTTTTTCTTTCCTTTCATAAAATATTTCCTGGGTTAAAATCTTCTATAAAACTTTTCTTTTAGATATTTTTTAAATTTATATTTTGTTATGGCTTTTCCTTGTTCTTTTTGTTATTTTATATGATTTACATCCCCATTTATGAGGTGTTTCCAATTCTCCACATTTTCATATTGTTTTATTAGTTTTAAATATTTCATATTCCTTTATACTTGTTTGCATTTATTAGATAAAATATTCTCTCAAATAATTTTCTCTTCTTCCCATTGTATCTAAATATGACATTATTTCATTCTTGTTCCAAATGCTTTATTGTAATCACCTATTATGGTTTCTTATAATAGTTTTGGTAATTTCATATAAAAAAATCTAAATAAAACATATGTGATTCATATGTTGCTATCTTGACATCATAATAATATTTCTTAAATTTAAATATATATTGGTTTAGAAATTTGGGATCTAGTTCCTTCGGGGACATCCGATAAAATTGGAACGATACAGAGAAGATTAGTATGGTCCCTACGCAAGGATGTCATGCACAAATTCAAAAATTTGGGTTCTAATGAACATATTTTCATTTCATGTAATTTTTCTATGGCTTTTTTAATTTTTTTTTCATTTAATCTCGCACTTCTCCCTATAAATTCATTTCTTAATACTTGTTCATATTTTTTTATTAATAATGCATAAAATTCTTTTCTATTCTGGTATGGTTGATCTATTTTTTTTTGTATCCTCTCTAAATTCATGATTTTTACTTTTTCCATCAATTTTCTACATTTCCAATAAAACTTGCTTCTATTCACATGCTTGCAATATTTACTTCTATATTTCTTCCTATTAAAGCTATTAATTGTGTTAGATCTTTTTTTATCAACATTAATTGTGTTAGATAGATGATCATTTTAATGATGTCAAATATGGATGTGAAATATTTAGAGTAAAAGTTTGCATCATGCATCATTGCTTACTTGATTAACTATAATCTTTAATGTGAAACATTTTATAGGTTGGTCAAGAAGGAAGATGTGAACAAGAGGAAGAAAGAACAAAAACATGAAGAAATGAATTATTCAAGAAGAGAAGAAGATATCAAGTTAAGATGAAGAATAAGAATATGTTTAAAAATGAAAAGAAAAGGTCAAGAAAAGAAATTGAGTTATTTGAGTTGGCTTTTGGAAAATAATCATAAAGAAGAAGAGAAGGCACTGAAAAAACAAAAACTTGTTATATCTAATGAGAATATCAAGATTCAAGTTATTAAATGAGATATTGAAAGTTTCTATAGTTAAATGGTGGTTGGAATGATTTAAATTGAAACTAAAATGACTCGGGTGTAAACTCAAATGAAAGGACATAAACTCGAGTTAATGGGCTAAAAACTCAAAATTTTAGACAAAAAACCTTGAGTTAATGGACTCAAACTTGAGTTTTTAGATTAGAAAAAAAAATTGAGTTAATGGACTCAACTTGAGTCTACGAGAGGTACTCTGTTTTTGGGTCACAAAAATGAGGTTTAGTCTTTTAGTCATATCTTTTCAACCAGACATCTGATTGAGCTGAAACTTATTTCATATAAAACTAGATAAAATACAACACATAGACATCAAGATCAGGTTTAAATAAGTTCATATGAAATGTATTTGCTTCTCCTAATTTGGTCCTCGATTTATTTGTGATAATCCAGACAAGGTTCAATGTTTTTATTGTATCTCTTCAACCATAACTCCAATTGAGATGCTTCTTCTTGGATATGTAACTAGACTTCTAAATATTTCAAATGAATCTAAGATCAACCCAAACTAAGATCATATGAGAGAATGATGAATTTTCAAAGTGATGCTGGGGTATAACGCATGTTCCAGAACAATGAATATTCTATGGTTCATAAATTTTGGAATACAATGAATTTAGAGCTGATTCTTACTCAATTGAAAAGAGGATTCAAAGAGCTTTCTGGGGATAGGCAATTTGCTATATTTGGAGTTAAAATGACAATTTGAACTAAGATATAAAAGTCTTAGAAGAAAACTTGCAAGTGTGGAGAAAAACTCAAACGTTTCTAAAAACTCGAGTTTTGTAGCAAAACATTGAGTTTTATCAAACTTTTCAAAATTTTTAGAGTCTCAAAAACTCAAGTTTTGGGCCAGTAAACTCTAGTTTTGTCAAATATTTTTAAAATATTTAAAGCCTCAAAAACTTAAGTTTTCTTACCAAAATCTCGAGTTTTTCAAGGTTTCATAAAGTATTTCAAAACTCAAGTTTTTTCAGAAAACTTGAGTTTCTTACTAAAACATCGAGTTTTGTCAAACTTTTTAAAATTCTCAAAGTCACAAAAAACTTGAGTTTCCTAGTCAAACCTCAAGTTTTTCTAAACACTTTACAAAATCTTCACAATTCCGAAAACTCAAGTGTTCTTAACAAAAACTCAAGTTTTTTAAGATTTGATTAAGTTTTTTGAAAATTCAAGTTTCTTCAAAAACTCCAGTGTCAAAAAAAAACTTGAGTTTTCCAATAAGAAACAACAAGTTTTTGAAAAAACTTGAGTTTCTCAACAATTTTTTCATAAAAATCAAGTTTCTCTTCCTTAACCTAAAAAATTGAGTATATCAAAGCATCCCGAAATCTGAGTGTATAATTTTCCAAAGATAAAAACCTTGAGTTTTACGAGAAGTTAAAGGAAGGTCTGAAAAACCTCGAGGTATTATGAACTGTGTGAAAACCATAAAATAGAGCATGATAGTTTAATCTTTTAATCATTTTTACATGTTAATTATTTATGCCCATTTTTCTATTAATACTTCTTTAAGTTTTCTTACATGATATATAACATATTGCAAGTGCTAAACAGATGATTTAAACACAAGATAACAAAAAGCGAAATTGTGTCAGAAGTCCAATGACTATATTTTAATGGGAAGAAAAGATTCTCAAGAGCCTAACGGATACTTCATCATCTCCAACGGTCATCAAATCTACATCCACTATAAAAGGAGAAGGATTCAAAATGGCATGAAGTAGAGAGCTTGAAAGCACATAGTATCAAAATGTCAATACTTTGATTCCAATATTCCATCTCTCACACTCTGTTTCTAAGTGATTATGCAATAAGAGATTTTTATTTTTTCTTCATGTGCTCATCTTTACAAGAAGACTTTGCTCCAATCCTCTAGCCTCTCCTATCTATTATAGCCTCAATTACTTCTTGAAGAGTAAAAACCATTGCAGCCCACAATTCCATGATGTCTCTCGGCTAAAATGAAAGGGAGTAGGTGGAGAATTAAACAAATGAATTTAGGCGAAAGATTGGGCCATAAATGATGGATATTTTCTAGCCACAACTCGTGGCTTGGAAGGGAAAAAGAAGGTGACACAAACTAGGAAAAAAATATATATCGAAAATGGAAGAAGGCGGTGATAGAAGTTAAGAGAAAAGATTATAGAAATTGAGGAAGAATGGACTCGATTTTGTGTAGGAATTATGGATGATTAATGAAGAGGTGAAGAACGTCAATTCTCTGCCACAACTTGTGGAAAGAGTAAGGAAATGAAAGAAGATAATTGCTGGAAGAATTGCCTAGCCAATAATAAAGAATTGATGACCAACTGAGAGTGAGAAAATTAGGAAGAATGAATGATGTTGGTCAATGGTCTTAAGCGGTGTTGAATGTGTCTTCAATTTTGTCCTGCTTCCTCTTTCATTTTGCCTCCAATAATTCCACCAAGTTCCTGTCTAATTGCTCCTTCTGAGCTACCCCAATTTTTGCCCAGCCGAGAGCAATATCTCCTTTTTGTGTGTGTGTGTGTGTGTGTGTGTTGTTTCAATTTCAAAATGGGACTCGTTTTGGTCTAGAGAGATGTGAGGAAAGTTTCCAACTTGACTGCCCAATATTTCCATTTTAGTTAATTGTTTTGGAAGAAGGCTCTAAATGAACTAATTTGTTTTGTGCCCAAATATTTTCTCTCTTTGCAATTTAATCCTTCCCCCCAGCTTCTCCAATTACTTACAAAGAAATTTTATAAAATGTAATATCACATGTGTATAAAATAATGCAACCCAATTAATACACATAAAATTTCCAATTTTTAGCCCTACTTGACTAATTCCCTAATTGAAACCAATTAATTCCATTTAAGACAATTAAGACCAATTAATCATAAATATCAATTAAAAACACATTAAATTTCATAGAATTAATTAATGAAAATAGTAATTATCAGTGTTATAACCATAAATAAGAGTGGAAATAGGCCAGGCCAGGCCTGTTTTGAGCGACAAAGGCTTGAGCCTGGCCTGTGGCCTATTTTAGGCCTCTTATGTAGGCATAAGCATGGCCTGTTTGAGGCCTGGCCTAACCTGAGGCCTATTAAGCCGGCTTGAAATTTTAAATAGGCCACATGCCTCATATATGAAGCGGGCCTACATGCCTAACAAACAGGTTGAATGCAAACAGGCCTAAATTACATAATATAAAATATAATACTAATAATCCAAATCCAAAATGCAACATAGAAAATGAAACATGCTAATACACCCAAAAGTTAAAACCAAATATTCAATCTAGTACACATCAAGATCAAATCAATGTAAAGCCCCTAGATTTTCATATCAAATCTTCAATATAATTTCTTCTTCTCCCTCGAACACCCTGAAAAGAACAATTCAAATTTATATTAATATATTATGAATAACATAATATAACAAGTAATATATATATATATATAAGAAATGATAAATTTGTATGAATGTAAAATTTATACCTTTTGCTGCTTCTTTAAACCATACTTGTTCTGAAGCCAATCCCCACCACAAATAAGTGCTTCAATTGATTGTTCGTACAATTTAGAACGATATTAATCAATTACTCTACCTCCAACACTAAATGTAGACTATGATGCCACAGTAGAGATAGGAATAGCTAGTATATTAATAGCCATCTTATATAAAACCTTATTATTTTTCCACCATTCTAATGCACTAAAGGAGTTAGAACTACCCTCAGGAATGTAAAAACCATCCTCAAGATTTGATCAAAGCTGGTGACAATAGAAGAACTAGGTACATTAGGAGAAGAGTGTTAGATATAAGATTAGTTTTGATGATGTCAAATATAACATTAGGAAAATATTGGAAATGAAGAATGAAGATATCAAATATGAAGTTCTTTTGAGCTAAATTGTGGAGAATATTCATGAAAAGGAAGAGAAGAGATTGAAGAAACAAGAGCTTGCTAGACTTAAATAGGTAAATCAAGATTCAAGACTTGGATATGGTGTTGGATGCATCTATGATCAAATAATAGTTGAAACAACTCAAATTAAAGCTAAAATGACAACATGAGATGGGCAAACCTCAAGGTAAGAATGAAACCTCGAGGGAAGTGGAAAATTAGAGCAAACCTCGAGGTTTCGAAGAGTTTTCAGACGCTATGGTTTTAGTCAGCAAAACAGAGGTTCATTCTTTTAACTATATCTCTTCAACTAGACATCCAATCGATCTAATTCTTGTTTCATATGAAACTAGGCTTAAAATGAAACACATGGACATCAATAACATGAGGAAACAAGCTGAAATGGAAGTGATATGCTTCTCCAAAGTTGGCACTTAATTTGCATCAGAAAATTCAAACAAGGTTCGATGTTTACATCATATCTCTCAAACCACAACTCCAATTAAGATGATTCTTATTGGGCATGTAATTAGACTCCAATAACTTTCCAATGAATATAAGATTATCCAAATTAAAGATTATATAAGGGCGCTGTGAATTTTTGAAAAGGATGTTGGGGCATTTCAGCGGTTCCAATACAGTGGTTATTGTTTGGTTTATAACTTTCGGAATACAATGAATTTGAAGCAGATTCTTTTTTCATTAAAAGAGGACTCAAAGATCTTTTTAAGCATATATAATTTACTAGATTTGGAGTTAGAATGGTAAAGATGAATCAAGTATAAAAAGACATGTTTATCTCAAAAGAAAAGGGTTACTTGAGCAATTCACACATACTCAAGTATTGTAAGTATAAATTCTTCCAATTATGTTTTCATTGCTCTATGGTCTTCATGAAAATTTTGAAACCTCAAGGTTTTGGTTTCAAACCTCAAGGTTTCCATTTTCTTCAAGAAAAAATTACTTGATTAATCTTCACATACTCAGTTAACTTCATGAATTTTTGAAACCTCAAGGTTTGGTCTCAAACCTCAAGGTTTCTATGTTCTTCAAAGAAAAAAGGATTGCTTGATTAACCCTCTCATACTCGATTAACTTCCTGTACTTTCAAAACCTCAAGGTTTCTATTTTTCTTCAAGAAAACAACAATGTGTATTTGCCATGATATAACTCGTTGGCATTCGAATGTTGAGCAAACATCAGTAGAAAAACTTAAGATCTTATAGGCATTCAAATGTGAACTTGATATGACTGCTAAGTTTTCAATGATTTCATTAAATTGACATTATGACAGGGTAAATACACAATGTTGTCAAATGTTTAGAAGTTAATCAAGTAAGTTCATTTTAGCGAGTAATTCATGCTAACCTCGAGGTTGTCTCGAAACCTCAAGGTTATTGGAGATTTCCAGAGAACGCCAAAACAGAGCATCGTAGCATCAAATCTTATACTGATTCTTATATGAATTATTTTGATACCCATTAAGTGCTAATCCTTCTGAAGTTCTTCTTTCATAAGCACAGGTATTAATCTTCAAATCAAGCAAGAGGTGCTTATTAGACAAGGCACACAAACCAGGGGCATGTGTAGAGCGGTAGGGGTTCTTTCACCCTTAACTTTGGTCAGGGGTTCAATCCCTGGCGTTGGGTATGAAGCAGCGTTAACTCTCTTGACCAGTTATCCTTCCCATAAAGGAACCCACAATGAGCGGAGGATTAGTCTTTGGCCTACTGGGCTAGGGGATACCTTGTGAAAGCAAAAAAAAAAAAGACAAGGCACGCAATTGTGTCAGAAGCAATTAATTTTTGGAGCGAAGTTCATAGAATTCTCCAAAGCAATTTCTCTCTCTTCTCAACGGAGACTTCATCATTTTCAGAGAGAAATTTCTTATGGCATACAACAGGTATATCAAGGCTATAATAATGGATACATACTTACTTCCAACGGATTACAAATCACTCACAACAACTATCAATGAACTCCAATGGCTACATTTCTATTGTCTCACAATGACTAGAAGGCCGAAGGATCTCAACAGAAACATGAACACACAACGGACATAAAAGCTACATCAACTATAAAAGGATAAACATTTAAGATAAGCAAAGTAACGACAATGGATGAGAGCTAGCACGAGAACATTATATCAAAATGTCAACCTTCTGACTCCAACATCATATACTCTATGTTTTTCAATATTTATGTAATTACCATAGAGAGAGATTTACATATGAGCTTAAGTGATTATCATTCACTTCTATAAGGGAGGTTTGATTATAACCCATTATCACCAAAGTTGTATCCTTACGAGTATAAGGGGGAGTAACTCAAAGAGTTGTAAAGATTTCATAAGTGCTGGTGTAAACTTATGTATATGTAAAGATTCTCAAGTACGGGGAAACTTGAAGGAGTGTAGCGGCTTCTCTTGTGCCAGATTCAAACAAGAAGATAGTGATTTGCAAATCTCAATGGGAGCTTGAGGACTAAACATACGTCAAGTGGAGGACCGAACTAGGATAAGTATGTTTGTCACCTCTCTTCCCTTATCTCTTACATTTCCAACATATATAACTTGATCTATTATCTTTAAATTTATGGATTACTATTTTCATATTTATTACCTTGATTGATATCTAAAAAGATTTTAAAAATTCATAAGATTTTATATTACACCCAATTCACCCTTTCTTGGGTGTCGGACAACTCTAATAAAGAGTTGTTGGCAACATTGTCTACTTCATTACTTTTCTCTCCCTTGTACTTGCTAACATATTCATCATACATTAAGTATAAAGCTTTCACCACTTTGTCTATATTGTCAGAAGCAACATAATCAGGCTTATAGATAAAAAAAATCAATAGTTAATAACATAATTTGCACTTGGGATTCATAATGCTTGCAAAAGCCATTACCATATTGCATTCCCCCCCCAATATTTGTCAAATTTCGCTTTCATAGAGGTTGCCATTTCGTAGATGAAGAAATCACTATCTTCTGTGGCTTTGTCGATTACTTCTTTCACTCTGTAAACTTCAGGAATGTATAAATTTGATGTCGGATACTCACTACCTGATATGACATAAGTGGCTAGATTGAACACTTCTAGGAGTTTACATATCTTCTCAACCTTATTCTAATCCTCCTCTGATGGTGCATAGTTATAATGAGGTTCTCTTTCCTTATAGTCAGGGAAGACAACCTTGAACTTCAAAGCGGTAGACAACATCCTATAAGTAGAATTCCACCTTGTTAGACAATCAATGATGAGCTTCTTCTCCTTCAACCATTTTTGTTCAACAACATCACAAAATGCTTTGAGCCTTGAATCGTTATGGTTGATATACTTCACACTCTCATGGACATTATTTATAACGTCCTTAATTCTGCTAAGGCCATCTTGCACCAATAAGTTTAGTATGTGTGCACAACATCTAACATGAAACAAGTCACCACCTAGAGGTAATGGACTACTTAGTGATAAAGTGTCTTGAAGTGCCCTTAAATAGAAATCGTTATAAGAAGTATTGTCAACTGACATAGAAAACACTTTGTTTTCAATTCCCCAAGCCTTTAAACACTTGAAAATCGCATTAGCCACATTAATTCCTCGTCTAGGAGCAAGAACTTTAATAAAATTTAAAACTCTTTTTTGTAGATTCTACCCCCATCAATGAAATGCCCAGTGATAACCATGTATTTAGCAACTTGATGACTTGATCTCCACATATAAGTCATCAAACTAATCATGCTCACACCTTGTAATAAGACCTTCAATCGTTTATTCTCTACCTCATATATAGCCAAACAATCACTTCTTGCTATCTTACAAGAAATTTTCTGAAATTCAAAATTTGCATATTGAAAGCCCCACATCCATACTTCCTCTTCTACAATGTTAAAAGGATGCTCATGCACCATAATTGTGGTAGCAAATATTTCCCTCATCTTTTCATTAGAGTATCTAGCACCCGATGCCAAAAATGGATTAATGCTCTTAGATTGAAGGTTGGAACGTAATAGTAGCTTGCTTGTTCTTTGAAGCATCAAGTGCCCTCTTATGTTCGCAAGCTCTTAAATGTCTCTAAAGATGGGAAGTACTAGCTCCCTTCCCTGAGTATGAGAATGAATTTTTGTAATGCTTGCATTTAGCTTTCAACTCATCATTACTATCAAGTTGATCAAAGTCATCCCAAATAGCTGAAGTTTTTTTCCTCTTCTTCTTTATGATATCAACATCACCATCATTTTTCTCATTAGCTGCTTCACTTGGTTGTTGACTAGAATTTGTTGGTGCTTCTTGACAAACCTCAATAGCATTAAGAGGAACTAGACTAGATGACATTGTTTCACTTTCAAAAGGAGATGACATTAACTACAATTGAAACATGCAAAGTAATTTAGCATTACGACTTAGGAATTTCAAGGCATATATAGAGAAATCAGAGAAATCATTTTTCAATATCCAAACAAAAAGGAATCTGTAACAAAGTAATGTCATATATTCTTCAAGATTCTTCAAGAAATCGTTCTTCATGCAAAGTAATTAGTTAGCAAAGTGATTTAGCATTAGGACTTACGAATTTCAAGGCATATATAAAGAAATAAGAGGAATCATTTTTCAATATCCAAACAAAAAAAAAAGATCTATAACAAAGTAATGTCATGTAATCCTCAAGATTCTTCAAGAAAGCATTCTTCATGCAAAGTGATTAGTCAGCAAAGTAATTTAGCATTAAGACTTAGGAATTTCAAGGCATATATAAAGAAATTAGAGAAATCATTCTTCAATATCCAAACAAAAAAAAGATCTATAACAAAGTAATGACATGTATTCTTCAAGATTCTTCAAGAAATCATTCTTCATGCACTAGTAATAAACACATATCAGACTCTTATATTAGCTGAGATTTTTGAAGCAACATAAATTCACTTTTTCCTTTAGATTGATAACATGGGAAGAATATTTGTGCTTTTGCTTTTAATTTTCCTTCAATTAATTTAATATATTAAAGTTTGCTAGTTGTTTTAATCTAATGAAGTAAAAAAGTTTATATTTGAATAATAACATTCATTTAGTCATACCCACACGCACATACATGTAGTCAAATGGTAATACTCGAATCCAAACCATAAATCATGACATTAACTCGTTAAGCATACTACCAAAATCTACTTTGACTATCAAAGAGGAAAGTTTCCAAGAAACCTCATATTAATCTCAATGTTCCTAAATAAAGCATGACATTAAGCACACAACCAAAATCTACTGTAGTATATATATATATAATCAGTCAGGAATTTCAAGGCATATATGAATCAGTCAAGAATTTTAAGGCACAGAGAATCAATCAGTTAGGAGTTGGAAAGCAAACCGAAGCAAGATCAAAGCTGCCATTGACGCCATATATAGAGGCAAATTCACATAATGAAGCTTCTTTAACTCTGAGCTCAATAAAATCCAGTAAACCACAAATTTCAAGGCACGCCTAGGAGAGTAGAATAAACACATATCAATCATCACAGTAGACTTTTTCTTGCAAGTAGTCAAAAAAGAGAGAATTGCAGTGAAGAATGGTACCAGGAAACAAGCATCAACGCTGTCAGTAGCTTCGGCAACAGGCGAGATCCGAAGCTGAATGTGGCGAAGTTGTTGTTTCATACATCTCCTGACATTCAAATGTTAGAGAATGAAAATAGTTTAACAAAATATGATCTAATAGAGTGATACAATAAGTGTTGGTGTTGATGAAATGATGGTTTAAGAGTTAAGATACCTTGATGGAGAGCATTCAAATGTGGTGTAAAAAAGCTGGAGATTGGCGAACAATGCGATAGGTGATGATTGATGGTGAGTGCTGGCGAGCATTCAAGTGCAGCCGTTGAATCCTGTAATGCAATGGAGAGCTAGTATGGGAGAGATGATGAATCTTGCAATGTGAGCTTGCGACAAGTCCGAAAGGTTAGATAAGATATTAGAGAGATACAATAGAGTACGAGCTTGTGAGTTGTGACCATTGATTCGTGAAGGCTGAATCATAGTTGGTGTTGAATGTAGAAGGGTTAGGGTTGGGGCTAAAGGTCGAATGGTTCAGGCATGTTTGAATTCTGAATAAGTGGAAGAGTAGAGTAAAAAAATGAATAAAGGCACGACTAATAAGAAAAGAGGAAGATTATAATTCTTTTTTAATAAAAATAGAACTTAACAAGCCAGGCTAGCCTATCAGGCCTAATAGACTTATTAGCCAATTTGGGCCTGGCATGTTTATACAATCAGGCTTTAAAAAAAAGCCTTGGCCTAGTCTTTTAGACTAACAGGTCAGGCCTGTTAGGCTTTTAATAGGCAAGGCCGTAAGCCCCTGACAAGCCACTTGGCCTGTTTCTACTCCTAACCATAAACAAACAAACAACAGACAATATGCAAGATGAAATAGCTAGGGACCAAGGTTTTATATTATTTTTATCCTCCAGTTCTCATACCATAATTGGCCAGACTAACTATACGCCCACTTTAGATAGTTATACAAGGGTGACCAAATATAGTCTAGGTTATGGAAGGATACCTGTCCTCATTCATACAAGAATACTATTACAGAGCGCCTCATACTTGGGGCTCAAACGTTCCTCCTTCAAACAACCTTAACACAGCCTTCCTTCGTTTCCTACTAGAGGCGTAACTGGGTTTCTATCTTTATGAATATATAGTCAGTAGTTCCTTTATAGGATCATTACCTTATGGACAAAATAATATTATTACCCTGATCCCTACAAAAGGTTTAGTTAAACATACCTCAAAATGCTAATCTAACAAGTCTTTGACATTTCTAAAAGCTAAAATTTGAGAGAAAGTACTTGAAATATGGATTTTATTAGAGTAATTTTCAAGATGACTTTTGATTTGTAGTAGGTGACATGTAAACCAAATGTGCCTCCTTATTACATTTTTCAAAGCTTTATATAGAGAGGGTATTTCTTTCTCTTCATTACACATAACTTTCTGATCAATACACATAGTCTCCTACATTTTTTATACATTATTACATTTCCTATTCACTTTTGACATACTTACTATTTCTATTTACTTCTTGACTTTTTATACACTTATTACATGTATTACACCAATACACACACATACTATTACACATAATTGCATATAAATTAATACACATATTTCCTTCTTCTTGTCTTCTTTCCCTTTTTGTCATCATCCTTCCTTGTCTTCTAGTGCTGGCAGTTGTCGGTAATAATTTATTGGTTGGTTACATGTTGTTCCTTAGATTATACTCATATCCATTACAGGATCTTCAAAGTATTTTATTATAGGACTTTTTTATCACAATATTTACACTTGTGCATGGCATACTCTAATAAAAGTTGACAGATCCTCCTTAGTTTATTCCAAGTTCTCAAATCTATTCATATTTGATTTGTCATAAAATTGATTAAAATAATGGGGTTTTTTATGTCCTTCCTGATGAGTTGATTAAAGTTGTTGGGCTTAAAAAGTAGATCCATGCTGCTTCCTCATCTGATGCAAAATTCTATTCATTTCTTAAAACATTATATGATAATTTTGTGCTCTTATTCTTTAAACATTATGCATAAAGTCCTCATCATCTTCAATATGGTCTTTACACTTTGCATTGTGTTCAATGGTTTCCTTGCTATTCCAAGCATAATTAAATTTATTGGTTGATAAAATTTATCAGGAGTTATCTCAACAATTGTAGAGTGACACCTTATAAAAAATATATGTTGAGTTACAATCCCAAAGTATTGCCTAACAACTCTCCTTATTGGTTTAGGTAACTCTGAGATTTCTTTTAAGGATGAGGATGGATAAATAGATTGAATTAAACCATAATGGTATATGCTTTTTACAAAGTTAGGTGGAGTTCCAGGGTGGATAATGGTTATCTTAAAGGCATAATGAGAGGCATATCTCACATATTGGGTTTTAAGGGTAAAATGATTTAGGTTATAAATCAGTTTCTTAAAATATCAATAATTTTCTATCAACTTGAAGGATGCAGGGTTTATAGGATTTTTTGGGTTAGATGTTGTGGGAGAAGAGCTTTATGTGTTTGTTGATTTTGGATAATTTACATCTCCGGTTACATTGTTCTAAGAGGTCTAAATTGCAACATCAACTACATACTTCATTTTAGGGCTTTTCCCCACTCTGTTTTTTGCTTACGCAAGGTATCTCTTTGCTCGGTAGGCTAAGGACTAATCCTCCGCTCATTGTGGGTTCCTCTATGGGAAGACAGCTGGCCAAGATATTTAACGCTGCTCCATACCCAAGGCCAGGAATCAAACCCCTGACCAAGGTTAAGGGTGGAAGAACCCCTACCGCTCTACCACATGCCTATGGTTAGGGCTTTTCCCCACTCTATGATGTAGTTCTGTCACTTGGTCAAAGATCTTGGAGAGACAACCATTTATTTGAGTTACTAAAAGATTCATATTCATTTAGAGAATTCCAATCTCAAGATAAACTTGTTCCATGAATGAATTTGATTCTTTGGTAGAATCATTAAAATGTTTGAGCTATAAGTCTATCTGATTCCATCTACTTAAAAATTCAGCAATTAAATTATTCTGGCCTTTAATATATTGAATTTCATAATCATAATATCACATATCACTTTGCCACTTAATTAGCATTTTATTATATTGCTTATTTGTTCTTATTCCTTTATCAAGCCAATGTTTTACTTGATTATTATCAATCTTAATTATAAATTCTGTATTTACAATAAACAATTCGAACTTCTCTACTACTTTTACTATTACTAAAAATTCCTTCCAATTGAGTGGTAAACATTGGGCTTCATTAAATTTTTCACTTACATGTTTTGTTAGTAATTATTTTCCTTCATTATTTTCATGATACAGAGCTACTCCCCAATAATTTTCAAGAGCATATGTATATATAATCCATTTTAAATTATTATCTATAGGAATATTTACTTTTGGAAAATTTTGACATAACTGTTTTATTTGGTTTATTATTTTTTCAATCTCATTATTCCATACCTATTTACTTTTTTTCTCCTACTAACTTAGATATCCTAGTAGTTAATTTTGATAAATTTAGTATATAATTTATTGCCTTGTTACCTAATCTTAAAAATGATTGAAAATCTTTCTTATTTTTTATCTCTGGAAATTTTAAAACTTTTAAACTTATATGTTCTTGTAATTCTATTCCATCTGAAAACATATATTGTCCTAGAAATGCTATTCTATTTTTTTTAATTAATTTTTTTGTGATATATTTAATCCTTTTTCTTCTATTAACTTTACTAATTGATCTAAATGGTTTTCATGTTCCTCTTCATTATTAGAAAATATTAATATATGCCAAAGACCCTTGGGTCTAGTGGTATAAGATGTGCCCTTTGTGGCACTAGATCTGGGGTTCAATCCCCACTTCAGACAATATGCTTGCCCTTTAAACTAAAAAAAGAAAGTATTAATATATCATCAATATAAATTACTGCAAAATCTCTTATAAGTAATAATAATTTAGACACATATTCTTGAAATATACTGGGGATGGTGTATTTATTCTTAACATTCATTGTGTTAAATTATTATTAGTTTGTATTCTTATAGGATTAAGTTCTTGATAAATGTATAGTCCTATCAAATTCTATTTGTGATTG
Organism: Acacia concinna; assembly: GCA_037177275.1. Classification (NCBI taxonomy): domain Eukaryota; kingdom Viridiplantae; phylum Streptophyta; class Magnoliopsida; order Fabales; family Fabaceae; genus Acacia; species Acacia concinna. The sequence goes on along the minus strand of JBAGKO010017690.1, from coordinate 3,282 downwards.
TATAGGTAGTTTTATATTTGTAGGATCTAAGGGTACTTCCTTTAATTTTGGTATAAAATATTTATCTATAATGATCCTTCCATGAGATTTTTTTTATATATCTTATGTTCATTTGTAAAAACTAGTCCTATCATAACTATTATACTTATCGTTCTTGCTCCTTCTAACATTTTCATTCCTCCTAATTTATGATATATAATTATAAATTTATTCATATGTTCATATGCTCTAGATATAGCAAATTTGTGTTTAATGTAGATTTCAGATTCTGATATATTAAATTCCCTGTTAAAACTTTTAATATACTATCTTGTACACTATTTATAATTCTTCTATGTGTTATTAATAATTCTATTGGTGATTTTATGCCTTCTTTAAAATAAGCTTTTACAAGTAATTGCACTAATAGTTTAGATATTTCATCTTCTATTATATTAATGCTTTATTTATTAAGGCATCCTTAAAACTCCTTCATTAAAGTAGATTCTATATGATGTATCTTTTCTAGTACTCCCTTTAATTCTTATTATGAGGCATCAACTACCGATATTTTTTGTTTTTATTATAAAGCGTAAACTTCCTCTCACTAACTCATTTATTACTACTTTTCCATTATGCCCTCATTTTTACCTAACTCATTTAATTTAAATCTATATTATTATTGGATTTCCTCTATATGATCTCTTATTGAGTTAGTTCACAGATTTCATACGTTGCGAATCAAACACTCTTTGCAACTTTTATAAAAAATATTATTCATAGTACCCTCTTTCTCTCATTTAATTTAAATATATATTATTAAAGAAAGGGTAAAGTTGGAAAAATTATTAATTTTGGATCAATTTAAAATGACTTAACTTTCATTCCTTGGCTTTTTAGAATTGTTAGTTGGTGCCTTATAATAAGAACGGGAGGGAGTACTGCACAAGCACTTTTATTTTATTTTTTGCCTTTCTTTGTTTTTAATATTTTACTAACATTATGCATACAAATTTCATTTTTTATTTCTTACACTTACTTCTTATGTTATATACTTTGTAATATTTTGTGGTGCATCCAATATCTTAAAATATTCTTTTATGTGAGTTTCAACACCCTAATTTATTTTTTAATGCTTCTAATACTGTAAAGTATTTTTTTTAAGTGTATCTAGCACCTAAAATATTTTGGTGCATCAAGAACCATGACATAAAAGAATGCTTTAGAGTGCTAATACACCTAAAAAATTACTTTAGAATGTTGAAGACATATAAATTACTATAAGATACTGGGTGCCCCTGAAAAAAAATACTTGAAGGTGCTAACTGCACCTTAACCCTTGAATTAATGAGATTTATGCTATGAGATTAAAAAAATAAATAAAACTTTGTTTCTAATTTCAAAAATAAAAATTATAGTTTTTTACATAAATTCAACAACATTTGTATTATTTTTCAATAGATACCGTAAGTTGTAATTTGGACATGCCAATATTTAAATTTGATGTTTTAAAAATTCCCATTAATAAAATTAAATAGTTTAACTTAAAAAAATTTAAAACACACTTTTTCTATTAATAAAGTTAAATGCTTTAACGATTAAAAACACACTTTTAAAAGTTATTCATAAATGATTAAAATAAAACATTCTCTAAGTTTAAAACAATAAACCTCAAAAACTATAATGTATTTTTGTTGAAAATCATAAAAGGTAAATCAAAAGATAAAATTGTAATTACAACACCTTTTACCCCATCTTTTACTATTCGCTTCAGGCATCATTTAACGAATCCAAATAGACCGCCATAACCTTCATTTCTCTCTTCACTCTTCACTCTTCACTCTTCACTCTTCAGCCGACAACCGCATCTTTTGTCCTTCGGTGCTTCCGTTTTGTGCGTTCGACTCATCAGACGCCGGATCCCTTCACTCTTCTCCGCAATCCTTCACTCTTCATCCGCAATCCTTCACTCTTCATACCTCAGACTCGTCGCAAATCGCTCACCGTCCTTTGTCCGTCCGACGTCATTTTCTCGCAGCGCTCCTCTCTCCGTTCACCGGCGCAACTCCTAGCTGTCCTCTCTCTGGCTCGGTGTGTGGTGGGGCTGCAGCAAATCGACAGATCATGTAAGTATTTGGTGTTCTGTTCTTGTGATCTTCTGCTCATTTTCGTTTGCCTTTGTTATCTTGCGACTTTCTTCGGGTTTTATTTTGTTTTTTCTTTCTGCTAAACGGGCAATTCTTGTTCTTGCAAATTTCTTCTGGTTTATTTGTGTTAGATATCATTCTTTTTTAGCAAAGAAAGAAACTTTATTCCATAAAAAGGCCTTACATTGTGGAAATCTTTTTCTAGCAGAAAAAGAAACGTTGCTCCACGAAAAGAAAATAACTTTAATTTGTTTTCTTCTGGTTCGATTTGATTACTTTTTGTTTAATGCAGAAATCTTAATTACTATTATTATACATGTCGTTAGACTTGGCGAGAGTTGAAGGTGTGGGGGAGCTTTTATTTTTTATTTTTAATACTGGAGAAGTTTCGCCGAAGTTTTCATACCACACTCATCTACCAACGACTCCTTCTGTTACCATTCTTGAAATAAAAAATACATAACAAAATGCTGGTCAAAATATTGAATATGTACGTCTATATATTTATGTTCATACGGACAGAAGAAGCTAATACAACTGACTACCTGACGTATGCGTATGCTTGGATATTGTTTATTCACAGCAGGAAAAAATTATTGCTATAATCCTCCAACTAAACACACTAATTAATCTCCTCAACAATAAAATCTCTTCTTGTTCCCGAATTTAGCAACAGAAGAAAACATAGAAGCAATTTTAACAATGAGCAGTTCATTATCCAGTTTCCATGTCATCAATTAATAATATATACAAGTCGTTATTTGGCTGTTCTCTCTTGTTGGTTAATATATGCCTGCTCTGATATATATATACATATATATATATATATTACTTGTTAAATTGTGCTATTGATAATTTACATTTGATTTATTCTTTTTAAGGTGTTCGATGGAGAAGAAGAAATCATCTAAGTCCTCATATAATTCCTGTTCAGAAGCTGATTTAGGTAATGCTATGGAGGGCAACAAAGCTGAAGCAATTGCAGAGCCTGAAGATGAAGAACTGCTACCTTCCAGCAATGCCACAACAAAGCAGGGAAGTTATCTTAGTGACTGAGTTGGAAAATTTGATTCCATCTGTTGTGTAACCTTCTTCCATTGATCTGCAACCCTTTATCACTAAATTGATAACTGCTCCCATGAATTCTAAGAATATT
>JBAGKO010017660.1:0-11273 GCA_037177275.1 Acacia concinna | reverse complement strand
TTTAGAGTCCTTACAAGCCTATGGTAGGATGTTTGCTATGTGAATACTGAGCGAAAAAGAACCCAGTAAGGAGAGAAGAATGAGCGTAAAACATGAGAGAAGAGAGTTTAAACACTTTTAGCCTTGAGTGAATCTCTTGTGTTCATACATTTTGGGTCAATCATGTTTTGGATTGATTACTTGCATTACTAATAGTATCATTCTTGTTTTTCCTGAGGGGCGTGGATTGTGTTGGTCTTAAGATTCCCTTTTGGATATGTTGTTTTCTTTGATGTCCTTGTAATTTTCTTTGGATGGTTCGAGTCTTTGTCCAGGAGTACAAAGGTTTAAGTGTGGGGGAGTGATCTGACACATTATTTATATGGTTTTCAAGGGTATTTTACGTATTAATTGCACACATTTACTATCAAATTGCATGATATTTTTATTATGTGAATTGAATGTCGCAATATTGCATTTTGATGAATAATGGGCAATAATTGGCTATTTCCATATGATTTGTTTAATTCTCCATTTGCCTTGGCAAGGGTATCTTGTTCTATGTTTTAAGGCAACAGAAGGAGAAGCCGGAGCCTAAAATAGGAGCCAAAGATGGAGAGACACTGGAGCTGGAAGGGCAAACCACATGGAAAGCTTACCTGCCAACTAGGGTTGCGACCCAAACATTGATATGTTACGACCTGAAGACTTAATGAAGCTGTGTGTTTTGGACCAGAGCCAAGCCCAGAAGGAAACATTCGAAGTCCATGTCGCAACCTGGAGACTGTTGTGTCGCGACCTGAGCTCATATTCTGAAGAAATATTAGATTTGATTAGATTTAATTAGGGTTTGCATCACACTTAAGAGCACTCTAAGAGAACTTAATTTGAATTAATTGATAATTAATTGACCTGGGGTCCTAGGCAAGTCTTTATTAATTAACTCGTTGACCTAAGTGGTAGCTTAGGGTTTTGCCAAAAGACACTTAGAGAATTGAATTAACCCTAATATCTTGAGATAGCAATGAAAACCTAATGATCCATTATCGAGAGACTAGTAATCACCATTAGATTTAATTAATTAGTTTATTTTCTAAACCCTAAAAATACCAAAAAGATTAGATAATTAGTTGATTAGAATTAGTTAATTACTTAGCACCTAGAAAACTCTCTAGTTAGTCTAGAAGTAATTAGAAAGTTGCTTAGGAATTCCACATAATAGCTCCTAGAGAAGAACGATAGGTTGCCTTTATACTACATTTAGATGCAATCTTTATGACGACAAAAAATACGACTAAATTCAGGCTTCGATCATGGACGCCTCACGTATGTTACTGGGAATGGCGACGGTATGCATATGCTACCAAAGTGATCAAATCAGTGGACGGGAATTAGCGAAGCTTCCTAGTTGGCTCTTTCTCATTAGAGCAAGCATCCCTGAAATCCTTGTCATGATGGCCTTTAAGTCTTATACCTTTTTCTACCTTTCATGGGGTAGATTGGATAGGGTCCATCTAGTCACAAAAAGGTGAACCAAGTGGTCCTCCATAGCAATCTCATTTGATTGTATAGTCGACTTAGGATCGCCTGAGATTTCAGTATCACATTTCTTGTTAGTGAGATGTTCTCCAATAATCTCATTAGGGCTTGTGTTTCTTGCACTAATCCCTAACAAAGAAATAACATTAGTCAAACTAGGAGAACAACGGTTAGTACCTAGCTGTATAATGGTTGAAGGGATGGAGTCTCAGGCATCACCACATGAGTGATTGGTAAGATAGGTTATGAATGGAGCTTGGATTGTTTGCTGTGGATCCTACACACTTAGGGCTGCAAACACAACGATATTTTCTTTGTTGTGGAGGGTGATGCTCCTCCTAATGAGACACTTTTTTTTTCTTTTGTCGTGAGTTGTACTACTTCCTTTTCCACCAGATTGGCCAATTCTATCACGTTCACTTCAGAAGTTGCATGCCGATATGTAGTATTGGCGGTTTTTCTGTCATGGTTGAAAAATAAAAAAGCACAGAAACTATGCACAAGATTATAACATCAGTTCTTGAGCTGGATGCTACGAAAAGTTTTGAAAAGTTTGTTGTTGGGTCCCTACGGTCGGTGCCAAACCTTTAGAGCAGATAAGAAAGGAAATAGATCAAGTACGAGAGATCAGAGAGATTTTATTGAATCACGAATGTGAACACAATGATTTTTGGAAATTTGGGGTATAAGAGTGTTCGTGAGTGATTCAGTGTGTTTGACATCTAAGTATATCCATATAAATAGGTGATCTACCCCCATCACGTGTCTACCTCTTGCCCCTACGATATAGGAGTTAATTGCAATATCCGTGGATTTAGCTAGTCCATCCCAAGATTTTAGGCTCGTGGGATAGACCGTTTCAGGAGTTTACACGTGTCCTTTTGGTGGTTATGATTGAGCCTCAGGAGTTGGAACTTCTTCTGGGCCTTGGAGATGATTGTTACATTTTTGGGCATACAGTTTCTCTTTTTGTGGATCTAAAGAACTTGGAGGTTGACTGATTCTGGCATTTGACTTGGTCTTGGCTCAGATGCAATAAGTTTGGGCTTTGCTGTATTCTTAGGGATCTGACATGGTAGTTCCTAATTTCTTGGATCTGGGACCTCTTTAAGATGGTTAGACCTATGCCTCTTATAGTTGATTTCCCCCAGGTTAGATTCCTTTTGCTAGGCTAGACCTGTTTCCATGGATAGGCTTCTGGCATAAGCTTATATGACCTGGGCCAGTTCTTGTTGTTTGGCCCAACCTCATTTACTGGATTTGTTCACTTGTTTAGCCCGGATGACTGTTTTATGGGTATACAATTACAATTAAAATTTATCGTTTCTTTTAAATTTTATAGTTTGACTTATGAATTAATATATAATATAATTAATAATCTTCTTTTACTTTCATAACTTCTAAAAAAAACGGTTAACTAAATTTTAAGACTTAGCAATCTATTATCTTTGTTGGCAACTACCATATACAATTTACGGATTTGCATTAAGCGCTCAAATAAGTGACAAATACTAAATTCAATTATTTTAAAAAAATAATAGTTATATTATAATCATTCTAAATTTTAGATGTATTAAAATAAAAAGTTATTGAAAATATTAAAGCTAAATTAGATCTAGATTGTAAACGGGTTAATGTAATTTTTGTTCTCTTGACTTTTCTTTAATTTTAGTTTTGGTCTTTAAATTTTAAATAAGAAATTTTGATCTTTCGAATTTTATTTTATTTAAAATCTTAATTTTATCCTTGATCAATCTCCACTTAATATTCTAAAGATGGATTTTAACGAACAAGGGTAAATCTATGTACTTTATACTTTTTGCATAGCAATAATATCCCGTATTATTAAAAAAATATTAATTTTATAATTCAATAACAATTTTAACCATTTACCTTACATGACTTAAAATAATGGTTAGAAGACCAAAATCAAAATAAAAATAAATTTGAGTGATGAAATATTATTTTAAGCCTTTATCTAAAATTAATTTAAAAATGATGAGCTGAAAACATGTGCTACCAACAACTACAAGGGAGTTGCTTGCCTGCCTATTAGGCTATTACCCCTCACTCATCAGTAGCGAGCTCGGCCAGCCTGCCAAGGCGTTAGTGGTTCTTTGTTCACTTGAAATTGCTAGTAGGAATAAAAATATTTTCTATCAGTCAAAATTTATTTTATTGGTTTTAATTATAAGAGTCTATCAATTTTTTTAAAGAATTTTAAGAAAACTAATTACAATATTTTAAAATGTTAAAATTTATTATTTTTTAAAACTATTTTGTTTGACTTATAAATTAATATATAATATAAAAAATACAATATATGTTATGATTAAATAATTTATTTTGCTTCCTTAAATTTTTTTTTTAAAATAGTCAATTAACCTTTATAATTAAGATAAGAGGATCTACTACTCAAAAAAATATATAATGTCTATATGTATTAGGGTATGAGGGTGGGATTTATCTCCAAGCTGTAGTAATTGGGAAAAAATGTACGAGTTAGAATTCTTTTCTCTATGATCCTTTTCATCCGACTCTCTCAAAATTTCTCTCTTTTTGGCCCTTATTTTCTCTCTCAGAGACTGTCGTTGCTTGTTATAAGGTACTCCTTCTGTTTCTATTTATAAGACCATTTTAAAAAATCTTAAAAAAACTAATTATATTACTTAATAATATCATATGTTACATTTTATTACATTATATGGTTATTCACAAGTCAAACAATATAATTTGAAGAAAAACGACAAACTTTAATATCTTAAAATAATGTAATTATCTATTGTGAAAATAGTTGTTTTGACTCTTTTGAATGTTGTTCCTGTCTCATGTTTTACTTCTTAATAGCAAAGAGGAGTTTGCTAACTTTTCATTCTTATCATCTTCGAATTTCAGGGTTTTATCATAACTAATAACAATCGACATATGGCAAAGTATACCATATGCGCGTTGCTCAGTGTTGGATGGGTCATCTAGCATTTTTCGCAGTTTTATAACTCTATTTATCCATCACAGAATATTTCAAATGAACAATTGCTACAACCTGAATATGAGCTATATGAGAAAAATATGGGCACTCTTTTTAACCTTTACCATTTTCCAGTGTGTTAGTGAAGAAGGAACTAGTGGTGAATATAACTTTGTGATACCCTGTAGTATACAATTCAAGTTCATGGAGATTTTTAATTGTCTTACAAATTTGGCTAGTTTTAGATTCAGGGTCAGTAACTCCAACTGACCAGTTTAGCACTTATTGACCATGTTTGCGATTATCCAAGCCATTGCTATTTGAGTTTTAGATGCATGGCCTATTGAGTTAACTCAATTCTAACTTCTAAGAGATTTTCTTTAACCATTGTTTTGCATGATCCGTGGCTATTTTCAAGGTTAGGGAGGCAGAGACTACATCTTGTAGTCAAAAGAAGAAGATTGAGGAACTTGAGGCACATCTACAAGAAGCTGAGGAAATGGTAAGAGACCTAAGAGAAGTACATGCTGCATTGGAGAAGGTGAAACACAACACAATGTATCCCCCAGCTTAACAAAACATAGAAAACGAAGCCAAAGCTCAGGAAAATATTTTAATAAGCAACCGACCTGATCCACACAGATCCTTTGTATTATGCACCTGATTCGCAGTTTGAATCGGTTTCAGCAGACGGCAGTAAGGATTCAATTGGAAATGGTTCAAACGAGAGATGTAATAGTTGTCTGTCACATAATCATATAAATAATTGCTACATTCATAACCCTGATTTTGCTTCTGTACTCATCAGAAGAAAAGCACATGAGCTCTACAGAAATGGATGCACTCAGAGAATACATACTTTTGAAAGGAGCCTGTATTGGTGGAAACATATTTCTTTCCGGGAATACAGATGATGTGCAGGATGAAACATTAATGATAGGATATGAAGATGGCAAAGAAGGTCAAGGGGCTTTAACAAATGATACAAAGAATGATGTTGTTTCTGGAGCAGAAATTAGATGAACTTAAAAGTGGCAAGTGTTAATGCTAACTTTGTCAAGGTGCGATTTGATAAAACAAATTAAAAAGAGAAGATCCAAGCATTTGGGAATTCAAAAAGGCACTTTAAAAGAGGAAGTATTAGCTAAAGTGCCAATTTGAAGCAGAGCAGTAAACCAGAAATATTACTAATACAAATACTACTATATCATGAATGAATGAGTTGTACGTAGACATGAACCAGAAGTATACAGCACGTGCTATATTACATATATGGAAAGTTTTTAGAGTTACTTTAAATGCTTTCTCAAGTATTAGCATGTCCAGGACGTTGACGACCTTCACTTCAACCTTGCATGGCTTGTGCACGCAAAAACTTGTGTCTCAAACACCATTATTTCACATTTACCGACTAATACAATCTGACTAGCTACTATTACGTACATGGATGTGTATTCAGTAAAATTCTCTTGATTGTTCCTTCACTTTCAGCATTGATTTCTGTTATATTTCACTTCCAGCGTTCGGCCAAAATATTGCTTCCCATGGAACGCCTAATTAAGTAGCAAGTACACACTATTAGTTATTTAAAAACATAAACACACACGTATGTTAAAAAGCTAATTACCTGGATCAAGTAGAAAATGTCTTCGGCACGATTTAGGTGCACAAAAATATATCCATCAATACCCAGCTAAAAAATTTAATTAGCAAATGATATTAAAAAAATTTAAACAAGGAAATAATTTTAGGTTAAAAAAAATAAAAATTAGTAAAATACTTACCCTTGGACCCGGGACGTCGATCCTGTGATACGTGCCCTTAAAGTTGTTGTTGACCGTATTCCTCAGTGTATCCTCATCTATACTAATATATTTTATGAAAAAAGAATTAATAATGCTATGTAAATAAAGATTAATAAAGAGAGAGAAAAAAACCATGAACTACTAACTTGGGAGGGAAATTTCTTATGACGATACATCTGCGGTTGTCAAAACCCAAACCAATGTCATATAGGTCAATTTGGTCTCGCTCCAAGGTGAAGATCTTTTGATGGAGCAGTTGCAAATGAGACTCATATTCGTCACGTTTTGCCTAAAATACAAAACGCAATAGTAATTAGATTAACAACAATAACATTAAACAACAACAACAACAACAACAACAAAAACAATACTAAATAGGGAAAAAATTCAATTAGTTAATTAGTACTTTATCCAGAATCCCTCCCAGTAGAGTCCGGACTACCCGCATCTCATGTCTAATTTCGGCGGCTGGGTCCATAGCTGCACAAATTATAGAAGTCATACAATAAGATAATCTTTATTTTTCATTTTACATATATTAAAATAACTGGAGATATCCCATGTTTCCCTTCATCTGTCCATAATAAATAAATCCTAAGTTAAAAATGCAACAAATTAAGCCTGTCTAAATTATTAGCCTTGAACTAATGGTTATTAATACCATTTTGTCCTTTTGTGTAATAAAAAAGGAGATTGAGATGGAAACGCCAAGTAATCTATGGAGCATATATATAACCCTATTTTTTTTTTCTGGTATCATAGAACTGTGAGGTGAATAAGGAGGAAAACGGGTAACAAGAAACAAAGCACATATGTAAGTACATAGAGATGACAAAGCCTCCTTGAACTTGAAGTGCTCAAAACATACAGAACATCACATCACATCACAATAAAATGGATCTTTAGGTTACTCATGATCAGTTCAATCATTCAATAGATTCTATTACTCACTCTCTTGCGCCATTACAGATGGATAAGAATCTCAGACTGTGTATACAGACCTGGATTAATCTGATTGTGAGCCAACCCGACAATACGGTCTTGTAAAGAGAGAATGTGAGGAATGAGCACAAGTCAGTCGGTGGATTCGGATTGGAGAGCCCAAGAATGACCAATATAATGGTGTTTCCTGAAGTTCCTTGGATTGGGCAAAATATCGAAATGCAACGAAGGATCTGCCGATGAATTCAAGAATGGGTAAAGAACATAAAAAAGAAAAACGAAGGTGCAGGGGTGATGGCCAGAAAGAAGACTGTAATCTAATCTAAATCGTACTATACCTCCGATAAAACGACTGTGAATAAAGACAATGGATTTCTTAGTTGACGTATAAAGATGTAGGAAGATGAAGATATATACAAACCTGGACTCTTTGAGAGAGAGAGAGAACGAAACTTCAGACGTTTGACGATTCTGAAGTTTGTGATGAAAAGCATCTCATTATAAAGCTGGGGTTGGGCTTCGAATGATTGGATTCAAGATTGAACAAATTTCAAATGTTTTCTTGAAATTGTCTTTATACCATTAATTAATTATTGCAAAAAATTATGAAATAACTAAGAAGACCATTATTATTTATTAGACTACCTCCATTCCTTATTAGTTGATTTTTTTTAGAGATTAAATATTTAACCGTAGTATATGTTGTGTATTAATTATCAGATATTTTATATTTGTGTGTGTATTTATTTATATTACTTTGTAAATCAGACAAATTTATTTGAAGAAAAATAATAAATATAAATACATTAATCTAACTTTTAACTTCCCTATTAATATCTCTAACAAAAGTCTCTTGGCTCTTATATTAAGTACTGGAGTACACTCACAGACTAAATACATTTAGCTTTGATAAGAAGACCTTAAAATAAGTGCAACTGTAACCAGAGGGGTGTGGTAGAGCAGTAAGGGCTCTTCCACCTTTAACCTTAGTCAAGGGTTCGATCCCTGACTTTGGGTATGGAGTAGCGTTAAATTTTTTATCCAGCTGTCATTCTTATAGAGAAACCTATAATGAGCGGAGGATTAGTCTTTAGCCTACCGGATTGGGGATACTTTACGAAAGCAAAAAAAAAAAAGAAAGTGCAACTGTTTATTTAAAATTTTAACAGTTTGTTCAAATCAAACTTCAATAGTTTAAATCATAGAGTAGTATTTTAAATTAGGTTGTAGGTAGCAAATCTATGACCACCCACTCACCAATAAATTTTTATGTCACCAAGTTATAAAGCTATATTGATATTAAAACTAAATTATACATGGTGTTGTTATAACTTTTCTTTATTCACTTCTCATGAATCATGAGTAAAATCTGCTTTAACATTATTAATCAATATCTAAACATTATATAACTCCCCAAAATTTAGTTATTGGACACATAAAACCCCAATTTTGTTATCCAGTAGTCAAGAAAGTTATATTATTGCATAAATCATGTAATGTATCTTGATCGTATAAAGCAGACAATAAGCATTTATTTTAACATGATTTGGATCCTCTTCTCATTCTTTTTCTCCTTTTCTTCCCCTCATCCCATCTCATCCTTAAGATTGAAAATTAAATGGCTGAGATTTAATTAAATCTAATAATATTATGTACAAAAAATTAAATTAAGATTTTATCTAGACAACAAACAACTACAGACTACCTAGCTATAAATTAAAAAAGAAATTAACATTACGTCTCGATGAAGAGAAAATTAATAAGAGGAAAAAATAATATTATTTGTAGAAATTTTCCTTCTTAATAATGTTTTTCTCTACAACCAAACATAGCCTAATGTAGGGGTGTTTATAAAATACTACTGTAAATTATAGAAAACCAAAGAAACCCAAATGATTAATAAAAGACAGCATAGAATCTCTTGTTTTGGCACAAATTAAAACCCTTGTTACCTTCATATCGTATTGAAACGATGAAGTTTTAGATCCGCATGCTGTTTTGCCTTCACTCATGAACCTTCGGAGCATATTTCTCCACCTTGCTCCTCTTCTCTTGCTATGATTGGAGGCGTGGTTGTTGTTGGCGTCGTGGGCTGTGAATCAGGACGACTAAGACGACGACGATCACGACGGAGACAGTCTCACTGTCATGCAGCCACGGGAGAACTAAGATGATCGGTGAATTGAAATATTAGTTCTGATTCGTGTATTATGTACTAATAAACGAATCAGAACTAATATATACATGATTAGTGCTATAAAGCTGAGATATTATAATTAGTCTAATTCATATGATATATTATGAAGCCAACTTATTACTCCTCCTTTCCTATTTATAAGATTCTTTTGGAGAATCATAAGAGAATCCTAAAAAAGTTAATTACATTACTTAATAATATCATATGTTGTATTTTATTACATTATACAGTCGTTCATAAGTCAAACAATATAATTTGAAAAAAAACGACAAACTTTAATATTTTAAAATAATGTAATGATCTTTTTTAATATTTTCTTAAGATTATTTAAAAATGTCTTTTATAAATAGGAATGTGGAGAGTATTAGATAGATAGAATGTGTACAGTACTTTCTTTTGGTCCATGGAATTCCACTTCCAAATTTTCAATCTTATCGTCTATCAGCTTCATTTCAAAACCCTTCTTATTATTTAGGCTGCCTAAAAACGAAAATATGTTCAGTTAACGAACCAGTGAGACATATGAATTATGTACGTAACTGAATAATATTGCCTATTATATAATCTTCAGCATTTCATCATTTGTCTGCACATATATTAATTATTCCGTGCCTTATGTCCTTAATATTAGACTTAATCGGAATATTGATCTTAATCTTACATATAAAACTTATTTCCTATATATAGCAGTCACTTCCTAATTTATCTGTATTGATGATCCCTCAACAATAATAGAGGAAAAGAGAGAATGAGAGATTAAGGAAGATGATTATGATAGCTTAAAAAAAACATGACATATTAATTAATTTAACTAATTTCTTTAGTTTAAGGAGATCAAGTAAACTGCAGGTATTATATTAAAAACTAGAAGGAGTACTGCTTACCACTTACATAAGCTTTGTGACTTCTATGTGTTTACAATATATAATCTTGCATTTCTTTTATATGATACATTATGATAGCCAGCTTATCACCCAATTTTAGCAACTATGAATAATATGGTCAGTTATTAGAATAGACTTACAATTGCCTCACGTCGAGCAATATAATTCTTGTTTCAACCCGTAGCAAGAACATTAAAAGAAGTTTCTTGATCAGCCAAACATAGAAATTTTATTCTATTTGTCTCTGTCCTCAAGTATGATTAAAGGTTCAAAAACAAAAGTCACTTCATAATTCCGAAAGGAGGATTGTGATAGAAGAAAATGGCTTTCTTGATTTCTTCAAGTTGTCTTTTGCCCAACAATATTTTCTTGAATTCGAAAATATTATTAGCGCCACTTTTGGTTTTGTAAAACCATATCTTTGACGCTTGATAATTTCTCGGTTATAACTTGCAACTAAATACCGTTAATTAAGTATTGATATAATTATGAAATAAAAATACCGCTATAATATGCTACCTTCGACCTTTATCAATTTAATCCTTATTAGAGAGATTAAGGAAGCAAAAGGAAAAAAAATACTTATAGTTTATGTTATTTATTATTATATTATATTTCATTTTATAAATAAGACAAAATTAGTTTAGAGAAAAAAAATATATAAATACATTAATCTAACTTATCTAACTCCCTTAATCTATCTCTCAAACACAAATTAATTGGCTCCTCTATAGTAAGGATGGAGGGACTACTATATTACACCCACAAATTAAATACGTTTAGTCAGATAAATAAGAGCATGTTAAGCACACATATCTGTAAACTGTTTATATAAAATTCAACAATTTGTGATCAAATTTTACCCTGGTATTGTTGATCGGACCGAAACTGTCGCCTGTTTCGATCTATCAGAAGATTGCACCTAAATGTAGTATAGAGGCAACCTATCGTTCTTCTCT
>JBAGKO010017622.1:0-11275 GCA_037177275.1 Acacia concinna | reverse complement strand
GCGGCCTCTAGCAAGACATTGCGACTACCCAAATCATATGAGGATCGTTAATACGATTCAACCTGTCATGCAACCATATCACGTCCCTTTTGTCATGCGATATGTCGGTCAAGGATAAGGCATAGAGAACTTCATCCTCCTTTTCCTGACCGTTACTTTCTTAATCCCTGAGTAGCCAGTTGGGTGAAAATCCTGTCCAAAAATCCGAATTTCATAAATGGAAGGGCAACATTGTCATTTCAAAATGGTCATTTCACCCACCCATTTCGGATTTAAACTGTCTTCAACCTCCCCTACACACCATTGCATGACCATTTCTGCAGAAAATAGAGAGAGAGAGAGAGCTCATCAACCATTCTAAGGTCTTGTGATCCAAAATATTGAGGTAAGTTACCGCAAAACACTTATTTCTAGTAGTTTTTGGTACATAGGACCACTTCTAATCATTTTCCCCTAATTAATTTTGTGATTGAAGACCAAATCAGAAGGAGAAGGGAAGGGGAATTTATGACCTACAGAGAGGAAGTGAAGAAAATCGAAGGTAACTTCTGAAACTCTAGTTCTTTTGGTTCATAACCGTTGATGTAATTGTCTATGGTATGGATTTGTGGTTATATTGGTTTGAATTTTTGATTTCGGGAAAGGACAAAACCTAGTGTATAAATGATTAAACACTGATTATGAACAAAAAAGAGTATGTTTAATCAGTTGATTTTATAAAAATCTCGATTTTTGGTAATTAAGGATAAATTTCGGCCAGCCTATAGAAATGGGGTTTAGAGATGGAATTTAATGAATCTAATGGCTCCATTGTGTTCATAAGGGAAAATTATGGGGGGTTTATGTTGGCCCCAAAGCCCAAAAAGCCATAGAACACGAAATGACAAAAAAGGGTTTAAATTCCAGCAAGTAAGCTTTTGGTATTTATGATTGTTGTTAATGGTTGTTGTACCTTCATGGCTTGATTAGGATTTGATATTTGTGGAAGAGACCCTTAGAAAGCTGAAATCGAAAAGCCAAAGAAGAAGGCCAAAGATCGAGGTAGCATAGTTACATAATTTCTAATGTCATTACTTGCTTGCTTAACTTGTGATTTTGCATATGAATGTTGGTTGAGTTTGAGATTGATTTGCTTGTTGTAATAACAATGATGACTACTATGTTATGTTGCACTCGTAACATGTAAATGCTATAGCTTGTGTCAAATGTGAGGTGCATTAAGATGATGATGCCATAAGACATGCAAAGCATGTTAGCTCCCTAAGTTAATTTTATGCTTGCACATATTGCTTGCTTGTTTGAGATTAGTATTATTGTAACTTGTTATTGAGATTCTCAAGAATCTCAATCTCCTTATTAATAATCATGAACTAGGGCCTGAATCATCAAGGAGGAATGGAAAGGGAGTGCAAGAGTGAAGGCTATTTTTCTTATTATATATATATGTAAATATATATATTTTGAAAATACTTGCTGGCTGGAAATTGCACTGGAGCGGTAATTTTGTATGAATTTTGTTTTGTAATATATGACCTATCAATATTCTGTGATTTGGCATGATAATAGATGACATGCTAAGCTTCGTTTTGATAGGTAATATGTAGGAATTGGAATTTCATGTGCAAAGTTATGAATTTTTAAATTTAAGGATTAAAACTGGGAAAATCTATGTTATCAAATAGACAGATGGATTCCGTACAGATCTGGTATTAATCCACACAAAATTGATGTATGAAACCATTTTTTCCATATAGAGTCTTCAAAGGGCTTTTTGTAGAACTTGAAAGCACATTATTTTGATTTGTCTACATTTAGTTACGATTTTTCAAAGTTTGCCCAGAAATCTGTTTTGGTAATGAACAGTACTCGTCAGAAACAAAATTTTTAGTTTTAAGTCTCTACATTATTCGCAATGCAGTACAACTCTAATGGATGCTAAGTGACCTAAAAGATGGTCTATATGTAAGGTGTGACACTTTGAAAGAAGAATTGCCCGTTGCTTTGATAAATTGGCCTCATGCATGTTTGAAAACGTTTTTGAGGGGGCTGAATATAGAATACTAGTTGGTAACAACAGTTTTGTTAGACCTTGGTACACCATGGTTAACTCAAGCTCACTTGACATTCATGGGCACAACACACATGCTTGATATTCATGAGATTCATTCTCATGTTTGTTATTCATGTGTTTGTACCTTGTTATTCATGGGTTTGTATCTACACTTGTTTTGTGACCTCTAGCCTCGCTTTGTTAGTTATCCTCATAGACTATGTGTCCACACTTGTTTTCGTGATCTTAGGCTGCACTTGCTTGGTTATTTATCCTTGTGGACTGTGTGTCCACACTTGTATTCACGGCCTTGTGTTGTACTTGGTTATGTACCCTTGTGGACTGTGTATCCATACTTTTTGTGTTGTTCTATTGCAGTCCTATAGAAAGATGAGTTTTGATGTTTGATTTCTTTTAATTGATTCTCTTTAACAAATAGTTGTGCCACCATTTGTTTTTATATGATTAATGATATGTTATTAAGTTAATTTATGTTTATAATTTTAAAATTAGAAGTTGAGACTTACTATCATGGTTCTATTATTTAAAGTTGAATAGGTATAAATATATTCTTTTAGTATTTCATCATTTTTATATATGAGACGTTATTTACAGGAAAATTATTTTTGGTCTTAGATATAGTAGCTGAATCTGTACTTTTGTTCATTAGAGGGGGCTTTAATATTTAATTGAGTCGAAGCGTAATCCTAAGCAATCCTTATTTCAATGTAAAAAGTTAAAATTATGTATTACATCTTGTAAATTGTGTTCTAGGGGGCTCCACATAAATTATAGTTACGGTCCTCACCTTATCTAGGTATTGATTGTTTGTCATTATGAAGCAGAGATCCTCTTGACTATCCTGGGTTATTGTGATTTTTTTTCTTGGGGTCTTACTCTCAGAGCATATTCTACATAAATTTTCCATAGAAAGTCTGTAATTTTATAATATGAAATATATTCATAGTCTATATAATTTGTCACAAAAATGTGTGTGTAGTTATAGCAAATTTTATATATTTGAGGCTTTAGGGATGTGAGTTTTCTCATATTCCGTACCTATCACATCTCCATTTTTTTTCCGGATGTCACAATTATTAACTTCTCATTGCCAAGTGCTTAAACTTTTAACTTTAGCTATATAATTTCCTTTGCTTATATGCAATTAACCATTTTATTTTTTGAAAGGCGCCAATAACTCAAAAGTTTTGCAACTACTACGTGATTCTTCAATCTTATTTATAAGGCACAAAGATAATGAACTTTTTTACCCTATTTATGGGACATGTCGTTGACTTTTTCTTATGAGTTCCTATTTGGCTCCTTTTAAATGTTGTTGTATGTTGTTGCGTTAAATAGAGGCAAAGTTTGTACTTTTAATAAGAGCAAAGTTAGTTTGCTAACAAAAGAGAAACTTAGTAAATTTCAATACTAAATTAACGAGTTTTAATATTTTTTTTACTATGACACATGTTAGAAATGATTTATAAATATCAAAAGAGTATATATGGAAACAATTACTCCACTAGAAGCCCTTTTTTGTTTCATCCCAAAAAGTAATAATGGGTTCGTTCAACAACGATTTTGATTTTATATACAGTTTTGTTAAAACACACGAGGTATAATAGTAATATTAAATATGAAAAAGGTGTCAAAAAAATATTTAATATGAAGACATTTAAAAACATAATTGTTAAAATAAATGTTAATAATTTATAAAAAAAAAATTAATGTTAAGAAAATCAGATCGACCATTAAGCTGACTGAGACATCGATTTACGGTTCAATAGTTGGATCGTGGACAAACCGATCATCTATAATTTAATATATTTAAATAATATAGGCTAAAAATAAAAGGAAATGTTGGCTTATAATATGAAAAATAAACATTTAAATCCAAAGAAAAATAATATATAGCAAGAAAAAACGCTATATTCAGCAATTCTCCATAGTTCTCAGGCAAAGAAAACATGTTTACAAACTTGCGTCAAACTTGATCATATTGATCCCACATTTTTTTATGCTCATTTTCAACTGATTTGAGCTTTATTCATGCTCCAAGCATTCAATGTGAAGATGTTGACATCAGCTGCGCCATAATTGAACACATAGAGTTGTGCCTCATCATTGATCGCCAAAGTTGGGTAGACCCTGGCTGTGATCACTCCGCTCCCTTTTCCTCCAAAAGTCTCCACTACCGAGTGATCAAGCTGCCAAGAAAGTTCATACTCATATTCTGCTTGACAAGGACAGGCAAAGATTACTATAACACCAAGATTTTAAAGCATGATTATTGTAAATGGATGTTATGGATCTATTTTGCAACTTACCAAACTTCTAAGTGAGAGTTTCTCACACAAAGGGTCGACATTAAGAAATGTGCCGTAAGTGGCGAGATCATGATCGATATGATTCATTGAAGACCTATCAAAGTTTTGCATTTGCATGTGAGATAATTAAGGATCGGAAATTAAAAAATGGATATAACTAAGGCTGTAATTAATTAAAGAGGATGGGCACAAGTTAAACCTGCTTTGATCGCTACAGAAGAGGACCAAAGGTTTGCGTTGGTATATGAAGACTCTGAAGAATATAGCTGTATATTCTTTCAAGTCTTTTGAAGCAAAACCAAGCAAACCAAAAGGCCCCACTCCACCTTTTACGGATGCACCCTTTCTGCTACATAGAAGCTGAGGCCTCACCCAATAGTCCAACACTTCTGCCTTCCCAAAGTTATTGGCTTGAAATGAAACTTCCACATCAGCCTACCCATTCCAAGAAAGAAATTAATTTCTTGTCAGTTCAAGCAAACACCAATTTCAGGTAATAACTACTAGAGGTGCCACAGATCGATAGGTGTAATCTTTTGTACTGAAAGTGGCTTCGTTTATGCATATTTCTAGGTATTAATGGCATAAACGTGACGCGAGACTTTTAAATTATTTACTATCTGAAGTAGGGTTCATAAGATTTACTTGTGCAGCTGTGACCCCAGTAACTTGAATGCGTTGACCAGCATCGAGCACTTTGTTTGACCAGCTGATTGGTTTTGCTCGCAGCTTCTCGATTTCGACCACCGGCCACTGAACCAACTGTTTCCCTGACTTGTGAGGCCAAATCGCCCTTGGTACAGCCTACAAATTAAACCACATGTTAATTCAAAATATTCAATTTAGTAAATTATTTGGTTCAATTCTATAACACATTTAGATGGGTTCTAGATTATCAAGGAATTTGTTTCAAAGCAATATAATATCAATAACCTTTTGCTGAAAAAGAAAATATAAATATACCGTCGACTTACATGTATTCCTGCCCATCCCCTCTTGGCATAAACTGCAGGCTTTGACGATTCGTTGACCCAGCCTAACAAGATCCTTCTCTTCTTTGAATCATCAAAAAACGTTTTGGATGCGTAATATTTGCCATAATCATATCTCAGGACAGAATCAACATCCTGGAATGGGATAAATTTGTCCTTCTTGGCATCGTATGTCCCAATGAGATAGTGATCATGTTTTATGTCATCCAAACTGACCTTAACTACATGCCTAGCAAAAGGTCCATTAACGGAAGCATTGATACCAAACAGGGATTTAAACAAAACTGGGAAGAAATCAGGACACTCCCACATTCCAGTGCCTTTAGCAGAATAAAAGGGGTGTTTGGCTTCAACCCAATGCACAAAATCTTTACTTCTATATAATAGAGCCCTCCCTGTTGTGTTCCTTTTATTCCCAACCAGAACTCTATAGTGCCCATCTTTCCCTAACCATCCAGTGGTAGGGTCTCTGAATGAGCTTGACTTGATTTTGTTAGCCCTAGTTGGGGCCATTACAGGGTTCTGTGGGATTTTGATCCATTCTCTGAGGAATGGATCTGAGGCATTTTTGGGGAAGGCTAAATTTTGGAGTCCATTTTTGTGCTTGTCAAGTCCGGTGTAGAGAATGGCAGGCTTGCCACCAGAAAGAATGGTGGTTGATCCTGACCAGGTACCGCCGATGTCAAATGGCTCAGAAGGTGAGATGGCTGCTGATTCCAGTATGGTCCAATCAATGAGGTCCTTTGACACAGAATGGCCCCACACTATGTTTCCCCAATCAGCACCTTTAGGGTTGTACTGGTAAAACAAGTGGTACAAGCCCTTGTATCTCATAGGTCCTGAACGTAAAAGTTGTCACAAAATTAATGCCAATTTCTAGCTCTGATATAATAACATAGGGCAATTTGTTTAGATACCTTAACATCTGTGCGTGTTCGTGTGGACGGTAGTTATTACTTATTTACATGTGTGACCATACAAACACACGAGTTGAAATATATTTATATTATTTTTAGACGTCATGTCGTAACTAAATTCGAAATGTACTGTCATAATGTTTGATTATATATATATATATATATGTATGTATGTATATATGTATAGGTGCAGTGGGGCTTACACCTCAACCCAAAGGCATGAGATAGCAAACATCATTTTTATATAATAATATAGGAATTACAAAATGGCTCATTTTTAAATTTAATAAAATAACAATAATAAAAGATATTTAATTTTCCAAGTCCGTTTTTATATATTTTTTTCTTTTTGTTTGCTAACTTTTTTATATTTTTCTCTTATCGTTGTCATTTCCAGAATGGAAAATGAGGCGACCAAACTATGTGTAGAGAATAGAGAGACATGATAAAAAAGACTTGGTGAAAAAAAATTTAAAAAAAAACAAAGAAAGAGGAAAAAAGAAACAAAGAAAGAAAGTGAAGAGTATAGAAGTTACCGGTGGGATCTGCAAAACACTCGCGCCGAGATGCATATCCATTTTCAGCGTATGGTGTCAAATGGCAAGCGAAGGGAGGAAGTTAATTAAAGAACAAAATGTGACAGTTATGACAACAAAAGTTCAAAGAAAAATAATTAGAGAAAGGAAAGGAGAAGGAATATTATACCGTTAATCCAGTTTTTGGGCGGCTGAAAGTGGAAGGCGGTTCTATATGGTTGATTTGTTGAATGGTTGCGGAGACAGTGGACGAGAATGAAAACATAGGAGAAAATGGCCAAAATGAGGAGCGCAGAGATAGCCATTGCTCTAGTTTGTTTTCCGCAGATTCAAAGTGAAAGTGAAAGTTATGAATCACAGAGATACAGAGGAATCTGCAAAAACATAGTTATTATAATAACAACAAAAGCTTATGCTTTAAAACACAATCACATCAGTATTGTGGAAATGTCAGAAAACTAGAAAATAAGGAAGAATGCTTAACATGAAGTGATATGAGGGTAAAGGGATTAACATGAAGAGTCAAAACTTTAAAGCGTAACGCATGGACCGAGAAAGCAATAGAAGGAAAAGGGATAAAGGGGCTTAGGTTACGTCAAAATGTAAATGGAGAAGACAAGGAGGCCTCACTGGTGCAGAGAGGACAGAGGAACAGAAATAGCAGTTTAATGATGAGTTAAAACAATAGTGAGGATTCATAGACTGACCTTGGTAAATATAGCAGACGGGGCGAAGAGAACGTGAAAGCTGGTGTAGTTGGAAGGTGAGATTAGGAGGAATTAGAAAACTAGTTCAGAGCGCAAAGGAAATAGAGGCTCGATCTGATGTGAACCACGAAGGTAGTGTTAGGAGGAGTGGGAAGACTGATTCGGAGCACTTCAGAAATGAAGTGCATATATATAGACATTAAGCTTTAGAAAAGACAATGAGGCATATATAAGATTTGCGTGTTTGTTTGTTTGGAATTGACTATATATCAAATATATATATATATATATATATATATATATGTGTGTGTAGAAATAAAAAAAATTACAATCGATAAAGTCACTTGTGAAAAAAAAAAATATGTATATATATATATCATAAAGTTGTTAAAATAACCAATAACTATTGGTATTAACTAAAATTATAATGATTTTCGCTAAAATCATAATAGAATTATCAATGCTAATAATTTCATTGACATAATTACCATATATATATATATACACAATAATGTTTCACTATTAACAAAACTAATAATAGATTTGACTATTCCAGTATTACAATTACCAACAAATTTTAACCTACCCTGACAACGTCACCACCAATACACCTTATAGTTAATTTCATTACTTATATAGTCATTCCTATTACGAATTTCATCATTTCCGCTGCCAATTTAGTCAATAGCATCATATCTTTGTTTTTACTCTTTATATTTTTAGTTGTGTATATATATGTTGAGGAGGCTTTGGTGGTGGAGTTGGGTTCGATTCCCACTCCCCACACTTGGTTCCAAATTTTTCTCAACAACAAAAAAAATCCCCCCATCCCTCACCAACACCGAAGCTCTGGCCAGCCGTAGGAGTGGCCCAGGGGCAGCCAGAGGGCAGTTGGCCAGAGCTTCGGCGAGGGACAATTTTTTTTTTAATTTTAAATAACTCAAGGGTATTTTGATAAACGTGTCAACATTTGCAAAATCCAATTTGGTCTATGATACCTTAGTATATTTTTGAAATGTTAACTATCATTTTTTAGTTTTAAAATTTTAGAAGGCATTTTATTAGAATTTTCCCAAATGAAATTGACAAAAACACTAGAAAATATAAATAAAATAAATGTTGGCCCTTGGATACATCCAACGGTGGGGAATGACGATGGAAAAACAATTAATGACAATAATATTATGTGTGCGCGCGCGCGCCCATTTGATTTTGAGTTAATACCACTATTGTTGCTCCTTAATATTTACTTGCATTTTGGCTTCATCGTGGTTTTTTTGTCCCTAATTTTCTTTTTTTCTGTGCAAACTGTTAATCCTATATTTTAAAACAGACTTGGAGTAGAAATTATTAGTGTTAATCCTTTAGTAATAGAATTTGAATTCACAACCACATAAGTTATGGTACAAAGTAATTTTAACTACTTCTAGCACTCGATTAAGCAAATGATGATGATAAGGTTATAAAGGCCAACTTAAGTGATATGGGCATTTATACATATTAGAAGACTAGGTTATAATTTGTAGCCAGAAGCTGGTTTTGCTATGGATGAGATGGAAGGACAAGCTGGTTAATTACTTCTACGCTCTTTGCTTTCTTTAATTCTTTTTTTGCCAAAGTTTTTGCTTATTTTTTAATCAATTATGTCTGCTACATATTTAATTAATGCACATCCTTTATACATCATTCAACTTGGGATTGAGTTAATGGCATAAGCTCAACCGCCATCTACCATGGCCGCCCCACCCTTTCCTATTTTGGGAACGCATGGTGAGGTAAGACAAAAATATAGAAAACACAATTAAAAAATATATATATTTAAAAAATTAAATTACAAAAGGCCTTTTTGTAATTCGTATATTTAGTATATTGTTAATTTATTAAATATGTGAAGAATGAAGAGCTCCAAGGAGCACACTGTTTATACATGACTGTAGTAGATATTTAAAACATATTGTCTTGCAAATTAACTTGTGTTTGAGTTGAAGTGTGTTACTCGAGGACGAGAGCTGTGCCTTAATATACATTATTAAACATATATAAGATTTAACTTAAATTGAAACACGATATTCAAAATAAATTGTTTTATGATATGTGTAACATAAATAATCTATTCAAGGCAGAATGTATAGGATGCCTTACTGAAAGTAGAAGTAGTCAAATTGTGAAATCTTATACACACACACACACACGAGCTCCAATCCTTCATACAGGAGTTCGTTCATAGTGCAAATTATAGTATGTACAAACTCTTACATAAAACACTAGAGGTTTTTTTTTTTTTTGGTTTTTTTTTGTGCCTGAAAATAGTAGAGGTATTATTTGATAGTAGTTATGAATTCTGTGAATTCTTATTTGAAGGTTAAGAGAGGGGATCACTATATATTTACAAATTATATATACACAGAAAATTAAATTAAAGAAAAAAAGAAAATGAATAAAATTAAGTTGTGAAATAAGATAGAAAGAATTAATGAAATCAAGGTCAATTCTCTCTCTCTCTCTCTCTCTCTCTCTGAGAGAGAGAGTGTGTGTGTGTTTTTTTATATATATACATTATGTGGGTTTATTGTCCTATTTGGAAATTTATAAATTAATAAGGTTGTTTTTTCTTTGTTCATTAATATGCCTCTGACTATAACCCAATTAATCATAGAAGAGATCTATTTTTTCCTATAATGAAGGGGGACCTCTTCACATCACTTCAAAAAAAACAAAAAGTCGATAAACTAAAATGGCTATGTAAACAATATTCTTTACTTTGTTATTTGTAGCTGAAATGAATGTTTAAAATTGGGAAATATAACTTCTACAAGATACGCAAATATTCATATATATATACACACACACACACGTATATTACTTTTCTTCATACACATTCATATATATTACATTACATAGTCCGTCCAAGTGATTTAGCCAATTCAGTTTCATGATGAGTTGTAATGAGATAACTAATTAAACTTTTTCTACTATCACACATATTTAGATTTTATGAACAATGAGAGAAAGTATAACAAAAATGTGAAAACTTTTTATTCAAACATATATAATAATAATGGGACTTCATTCCATTTTCATACAAAGTTAATAGCTTAACTACGTCTATAGCTTATTGATTACATTTTATAGATGTTTAGAAGTGTCTTGTAATAAGTATAGGATCGGATATAATATTTAAAACTACTTTTTTTTTTAACAAACAGAAATGGCAATTAATGATTTAGGAGAGGTAGTAAACCATAATAGTTTTGTGTTTGCCAATTAGCCTAATGCAAGTGTATGGGTTATAGATAGTACACAAAGTTATAATTTCCACAAGAACTAAGGCAAAAGTAAAGTAATTATTACAATTATGCTATCAAGTAAAAAAAACAACATTTTTAGTATTTCAACATGAGAACGCAGTTTTGTTCAAAGCTAACTAAATTAAAAGTAACAAATTAAAAAGTTGATTCGAACTTTAAGGCTCTATAATCACTTCTCCCATCTATACTTAATGAGATCAATTAATTTCCTCTTAATTAGATTTAATGATAAATCAAATGTTTGTCTAAAATTTACAAGTATTGCAAAAGCTTTCTCAAATCAAAACCAACACTTATTTTTAAAGAACTAATTCAATCTCTTGTAACAAGTCAGTAAAAATAGTTATTAAAATCCAATTTTATAATAACAGTACTAGTTAGGTTAATATGTTAACCTCTTTCCTATTAAGTAATTAACTATCTAAGTAAGAATTT
>JBAGKO010017583.1:0-11276 GCA_037177275.1 Acacia concinna | reverse complement strand
GTGGCGCTGCACACCCCACTGGACTAGTCTTTTGGGAAGAGAGTAATGGCCCCGTAATAAGTGGTATCAGAGCCAGCCGAGCCTTAGTCCAAGGGGGACCTCCGGATGCCGGTGAGACCGGTGGACCCCGCGGCGAGGGCCCTCACGGATTGGCTATGGGAGAATGTAACGAAGTCCCACATTGAAGAGGCTCAGGAGGGTGAAGTGCTATATAAGCGGGTGGTGTTGCACACCCCACTAGACTAGTCTTTTGAGGAGAGAATAATGGTCCCGTGACAGACAGCATTGAACGACTAAATTATGTTGGAGGTTTAATGGTTGATATCGCCTATATTCAAAACAACGTTATTTTAAAGAAATAGAGGGGAGATAGAGACAAAAAGAAAAAGAGACATACTTTTTCCGTAATGTAAGAATTGTTATTTATTTTCATTTCATTTGTGGTGTCATGGAATCGGTCAGCAGTCACCATTAATTGTAAAAATGGAAGTGTACGAGGTGGTGATTGGTTAGAGAATTAGGATGTCGTTAACGAGTGAATATCTATAATTAAATAAGGCAGCGGAGCGGAGAATAGAATGGCCCATTGTTTGAGAAGGGACAAAAGGAGAGAAAGGAAGGAAGTAGGGAGCATCTTTCTTAATTATGCAGCGCAAGTGTGAAACTGCAGACTGCAGATCGATCGAGCACAAGCTAAGGTACAAAATAACTATCTTTACTTTACTCCATTATTAATTATATCTAATACTCCATCAATTATGAGGCCGGATCGAAACAGGAGATAGGACAAGGTACGGAAGATCATTCCGCCACCTGCCACCAAACGCCAACTCACGGATCAATTATCAATACATACACACTGTAATTAAATACTCATAATTAATCGCTGATAGATACTGATAGGGACCACCAATAGTATACTGCCCTTCTTTTGTCGCCTTCCTTCTCTGATTATTAGGATATTAAAAATCAGACTAATCATTAATTAAATCGGTCGATCTATTAGGTTAAGAGTCAGTGAATCAAACCGGGAAGCTAACCCTAAGCTAAACTAGTGAAAAATCAAGATTTTAAGGTTATTAGTTAAAATTATAAAAAAAAATGATTCTTTTGTTTTTTTTCTTTTAAATAATGGGGTGGCCAATCCGATTCACCCCTAGTTAGACTAAGTTGATCGAGTCAACTGGTTCGGTTCACCCCAACAAATTTGATTCAAGTGGATAAAGATCGGTTCATTAGTTTTCAGTCCGATTTTTTCAAACAAAGCTAATTACCAAATGGCAGCTTAACCTGCACGGTATAAGTTACTATACAACTCAATGCCATCCCACCCCAAGCTCTTTACCTAACGCTCTTTTTTTTTTTTGCTTGGTACCTATACGCATTACCAACCCTAGATCGCACTTCTCACCTAGAACTATAACACGCCCACTCCCACTCCCACTCCCACTCAACCCCAACAAAACTTAATTAAACAAAACTAACTATATTTATATTTAACTACACCAACACACCTACATTATTCCAACACTCCTCTATATATATATATATATATATATATATCAGTCAACCAAATAATGACTAACTAATAAGGAATTCTAAGGCAACTCCTACCTACTCATTACTCGATCTGCATCCACAATTCAATCCTTCATTTTAACCACTCACTCACAACACAACAACTAAAAGTTAACACTATTATAAATAAACTACAAAACTAATAGTGACGCTGCCATCCATCCATGCACGTACGTACATCATTTAATCATAAATACTCGCCAGGATTCATTACTTATAATAATTAAATAATCTGACTGTCTCTCAAACTTATCTCCATTCATGCACGCAGCCCCCAGAAGGCAAGTTATGTATACTTATCATAACGGGAGAATACTTATTAGAGGCCACAAACTCCATCCTGCTGAGAATGAGAGCTCCTCCCTTATTATTTTCGGTTGCACCGCAAGTAAATTATTTGATATTGGTATTGGTATTGCTTATGCAGTATATCTGTTTTTTGGGACCATTATTATTAATCCAAACATATTTAACCATTGTTAAGAACATATAATTCTATTACAAGAGAGAACTTAACAGTTACACCACTCAAACGCAGGCTGCCTGTCGCCACCACTTCATTCGACAATATACATATTGTTGGTTTGAGTGCCTATGAGTACTAATTAACTATTCCTATATTCCTATTTATAAGACCTCTTTAAAAAATTCTAAGAAAATCTTAAGAAGCTAATTATATTACTTTAAAACATTAAAGTTTGTCATTTTTCTTTAAATTATGTTGTTTGACTTATGAACTATTATATAATATAATAAAACATAATATATGATATTATTAAGTAATGTAATTAGTTTTCTTAGAATTCTCCAAAAGGGTTTTACAAATAAGAACAGAGAGAGTAATATGATTGTCTGCCTTTTACAATAAAAGGAGCAAGCTTCTCATCTGCAGGCATTATACATATGATAATCCATTTTAATCAAATTGTGGGTTTTGGATCATATTGTGGCAATTTGTCATAAACCGGGCTCACTTTGGATTCTAGCATCTAACTTTTATCATGTTTAGATATATGGGAGCCGCTTTAATAAATATGTAAGCCCTCACGCATATACGGTTAACAGCTTCAAGTATCAGTTATTGTAGTTAATACGTACACGCAACATGGTGATAGTTACTCTTTTTTTTCCTTATACAGCATATATATATATATATATATATCCCACTTTAGCCAGCCCATTATTCATTTCATTTCACCCTTCATGCACAATACCTGATTTACTATTAGACGGCGCACCTGCCACAATAACTACCAACTTTAACTGAAGAAGGATAAATAAGTGTCGGTCCAGACCAAATTCCCAAGATTTAGATTTTATATATTTATTTTCTTAATGTCGATATCTCTTATTTTAATAATTCTGACACCGTCAGTGTAAATATAAAAAATCCGAGTTTACCATGTAGATTTTTGTTAAAAAAAATTACATAGGCCTGGCCAGCCAATTCATGCGTATCTTTCAAAAGCCAAGCTGATAACACCAAGCTGTGCCAAGCTAAGCCTATATGTCGCCCATCGCCAACAAACTACATTAAACAATATGAAGCCATATGTGTATGTGTATCATACTGACAATATACTCTCACCTCATACCAAATTTTTTTTTTTAAAAAAAAACTATCATATTTGAGGTCTGTTTCTCGTCCTGAAAGCATTTTTGAAATGATTATATACCGTATAGTAGAGTGAAAGATTAAAATAGGGAAATTTACAATGAGATCCCAAATAAAAGACTTTATGTCAAATAGGTCTCGTAAAATCGCGTATTTACAATTAGATTCAAAGTTTCAGGAATTTATTACTGTCAAATCCCAATTAATAACCCTGGAGTTGTTAATTGCGCTGTTGGAGTTGTTAATGACAACTTGTAATTAACAATCCCAGCAGCGCCATTAACAACCATGGGATCTGACTGTAAATACACAATTTCACGAGATCTATTTGATGTAAAGTCCCTTATTTGGGACCTCATTGTAAATTTTTCATTAAAATATGTAAGAAAAATACTAAGTTGGGCGGAATGTAATTTAAGATAACCGTAAGTCCGTGACAATACTAATTACTAGAATAATACGAAGATGGGTATACTATGTACGTACGTTAACCCACTTGAACGCCCGTTACACAACTACTAGTGTGTGTATATATATACACTTAGTAGCCTAGCACAAGGTCTGTATTATTATAGCCTTTCATTAGCAAACACTCAATATTGTTCTCTCTCTCCCCACACAAGCCAAACAGCACTGAAATAAACCCACACAGAAAACCTTATTTTAAATCTCTCTAGTCATGGCAGGAGGTGGAAGTAAGAAATCTGTTTCTGCAACTACGTCGCCTTCGTTATCAAATAACAACAACCAGCATCCAGCACAATCCAACAACAAGGCAATCCTGATCAAACGGTTCATAGGGGTCCGCCAGAGGCCGTCGGGACGATGGGTGGCCGAGATCAAGGACTCGTCTCAGCATGTCCGGCTCTGGCTCGGAACCTACGACACCCCAGAGGAGGCCGCCCAAGCTTACGACGAGGCAGCCCGGGCCCTCCGTGGCGACAACGCCCGAACCAACTTTGTCTCCTCCGCCGGAGCCTCCGCTAGCAACGAAGGCCTATCGAAGCAAAGCGGAATGAGTTTTGCTTCTCTGAAAGCCAAGTTGAGCAAGAATCTTCAGAGCATAATGACAAGGGCAAGCGATGGCGGCAGCAGTAACAAAGCATCCAAGAGCAGGGTGACTGACCATTTTACCCTTGCCAGCATATTCCACAGAAGGACTAGTTCTAATAACTACGGACACTACAAGTTCAACCAAATCCCTGATGACATGGTGGAGAAAGTGGTGCAGCCAAGCATAATAGTGCCGCCTGTAGGGGATCTACCAGGTGCAGTTAGTTCCAGCTGGGAGAGCTCGAGCGTATCAGATTGCAGCTCCGAGTGGATCGGGTTCCGACAACCTGGTTTGGACTCTGACGGATCAGATGCCGGCTGCGATCAACTAGGGCTTAATTTGGAGCAGCTGTTGGGTTGGGTGGATAGTCCGGATCATAGTAACGGCAATGTGTATGGAAGTAGGTTGATAAATGGAAGCGATGATCAACAAGATGAAGGATCAAGGAGCAAGAGGTTTAAGGTTTCTTCTTCAGTTCTTGTTCCTCCAACTTTCAGTGGCTCTCCAAATAACAATGAATTTAGGTCTCCTTACAGCAGTGCTTATAAATCTCCGTCTAATAATATTGGCGGCAAGTGATCGGAAGATTGCAAGCAAGCAAGCAAGTTTCCTGGGTTAATCCAGATGCTATCTAACCATGCAGATCATTATGTAATTATCTAGAAAGATATAGACACAGTGGTCAGTTTCATTAAGTAATTAATGAAAGACACCACTTTGTCTATCTCTCTCTAGTTACATTAAATTCGTTGGTTAAAGAGCATCTTGATTAACAAAGGATATATGGAGATCCATCGAAGACTTCTGTATTATCTCATGAGTAAGCATGCATGTGAATATGGCATCAGAAGAAAAGAGAAAAAAGAAAGGGATAAAAAAGAACAAGAAGAACAAGATTTCTCTCATGATGCATTAAACTTCAAAAGAGATGTTAGTGTAGAGACATGACATCTAATCACTGCATATTTCTAAAGCAAAGTTTAGTTTATTGTTGTTATGTCTGTTTGTTTGTGATCGGGGTACAATTAATTATCATCTGTATTTTAACCTTGAACACATATATAAACTCCAATTAAAACAAAGAACTTTAGCTTGAACAAACTATAACAATGCATGTGCAATCTGTAGTTAAAAGTTTGAAATTTTAATTGTAATTCAGTACTTTAATTTCCTTTCTCTATATATGATGCTTAATATGTATGGAACGTGAAGTCTGGGAAGGGTTTAAACTTCAAATTGTGTCGTGTTATTGTTATTGATTTCATGATTGTGTAAATTATATTGTAGAAAGTCCATCTGTATTCCCGAAAGTATTTGTGATGATATGCAATCCGGCACACCTCCTATTTTTTATTATTATATTCTCCTCCTATTTTCTTAATATTAACTTTTAGCTTAATCTATGGCTACAAATGAACTTTTATGCCTACCTACTTCCTAAAATCATGGGCACTTCCTAAAATAATGAATAATTTTTATTTTTAAATTAATTATCATTTCAAATCATGGGATTAGATTTATCTAAAAAATCATAATTAGATTATGAAAAAAAGTTTATGAAAGCCTAAATAAAATAAAAGATTATTTGCTAAAATCATGGAGACTTCATAAAATAAATCACATTTTTATATCAAAATATAATAAAGATGATGAATACGCTTGTGAAAAAAGATTGTGGGAGCCAAAATAAAATAAAAGATCAAAATCATAGAGACTTCATAAAATAAATGTAATTTTTTTAATATCAAAATACAATAAAGATAATGAAATGAATCGGAACATACTTGTGAAAAATAATTATGTAAGCATAAATAAAATAAAAGATTACTTGCTAAAATTTTGGAGACCTAATAAAATAAATGGAAATTTTTTATATCAAAATATAATAAAGATAATAAAATGAGATCATTCCTATAGAATTATTTCTCAAATTGGAGTCATAGGATATTGCTAAAATTACAAAAACTAAGTTACTATAAAAAAATCATTTGAACAAATTCATAATAAAAGATTATGGAAGCAATTTTATCATAAAAGATTCATTTGTTCTTTTTTTTTAATCTAACGCACAAAGAAGTGAAAATAAGGTATTGGAGA
This sequence comes from Acacia concinna, assembly GCA_037177275.1. NCBI lineage: Eukaryota > Viridiplantae > Streptophyta > Magnoliopsida > Fabales > Fabaceae > Acacia > Acacia concinna. Next base: position 4,932 of record JBAGKO010017583.1, on the reverse strand, counting down.
AGGGAAAGCTTTTACCAAAAGCTTACTAGCTTTTCAAAATCCAAATTTTGCATAAACAACTTCAAATAACGAATATGAGATGCATTGCTCCCAATATATTATGCCTTTTAATTTTTTTTTCATTGTTTTAACAGTGAAAAAATATGCATAATTATATTTTGATATAAAAAATAAATATGATTTATTTTATGAAGTCTTCATGATTTTAACAAATAATAATTTTTTATTTTATTTAGGCTTTTATAATCTGATTTTGATTTTTTAGATAAGTCTAATATCGTAATCTTTTATTATAAATTGATTGAAATGATAGTGAATTTAAAAATAAAAAATTATTCATTATTTTAACAAGTGTCTATAATTTTAAGAATTGGATAGACATGAGGACTGATTTATAACCATAAATTAAACAAAGGGTTAAGATTAAAAGAATAGAAAAAAATATAATAATAAGGGATAGGAGGCATCCCACGCCAGTTGAAATGGCAATGGAGAAAAGTTATGTTAGACAAAAAGGTAAAATGACAAATAAGGACATTGTTTAAAACATAATATTCCCTTTTAGAAATATTGAATCCTCCAAATTAGCCAATATATAGATTGAGAAAAAATTAAAGGAAAAAGAAAATTAGGGGCGGAAACTCTAAAAAATAATAAATTTCTTTTTTTATTTATGGAATTTTTTTAATTTAGTATTTTTTTTTTTCCATTTTTCTCCATCTAAAGATAGCCTAGACGTAAGTACCATCAAAGACTTTAACTGGATGGAGATATCATAACTAAATCGTGCACACATAACTCATCTCTCATATCGAAAAATCATAACATAGATATAAAAACCATGAGATAGGTCAGAAAAAAATTATGGAAATACTTGTTGAAAAGTAGTTACAGATGATAATTATTGATATTATAATTATTATAGCAAGGATTGAGAATTAAGATAGATGATTAAGGGCCTAATTGGTTTAAAGGGAGGGAATGAGGGAAAGGGTAGAGTGTTACTTTATTTGGTTTAGTTGGTAGGGATGAATGGTGAATAGTTTTTAATGATACATTGTTTGATTTAAAAGGGGATAAGAAGAGAAAAATGGCAGCAACTTCCCATTTTACCCTAATTATAATAGCATTTTTTTTATTTATAATAATATATTTTCATTTTAAATTAATTTATAATAATATAATTTTAATATGAAAATTATATATTTTTTAAATAGAATAAAAATAATTTGTTTTTACTATAATAATATTTTTATTTAAAATTAATATTTATGAACATATATTTTTATTTTAAATCATTTTATAATAATAATTTTTTTGTGTAAAAATATAATTTTTTAAAAAATTTATATAATAATAATTTTATTTAATGATAAAAATATTTTTATATAAACTAATTGAATATTAATATTAATAAATATATTTTAGTTATATTAATCATTTTTATTTAAATTATTTTTAATAATATATTTTTATTTTATAAATACATTTTACTAATAACATCATTATTTTTATTTATTATAATAATTTTCACATTAGCATTATTAGAATATTACATAAATGATAAAGGTAAAGAGGTCCAAAATTTTGGCTCCCCTTTAGAGCTCTTCAATATAAAGGGGAGCCAAAATATATGTATCGAAAGGGAAGGGATGGAAACTTTGGGGTTCCTCTCCAAAATTTTGAACCAAATGAGGGGAGGCACTCAATTTCCTTCCCCTCCTCTCCAACCAAACAAACCCTAAATATTATAATTATGTTTAATTAAAACCAATGTTAAAAAATCTTAAAAATTTAGACCCTGTTTAATTCAACCACATTGCATGCCTACAATGTTAATCATAATTGCATTACGAAAATAAAAGTGTTTGGTTACTCTTTAACATGGTAACAGAGTTTACCATGGTAATGATGATTACCAAAACAATGGTAATCCCCATTCATACCTCCCCCTATGAATCCTTATTACCATTCCAATGCATGGTTTCAAAAGTCCAATTTACCCTTTAGCTTCATTTGTTTTTATCTCAATTGCTTCACGTCACTTACTATACCACGCCACAGCCACCATTGCCACCACCTTATCCTCTTCCACCTCATCACCTCCCCTTCCATCACCACCACTTCCTCTTCTTCCTCCTCCACCGCCGTTGCTGCTACCTCTACCGTTGGCGCCACTGCTACTACCTTCTCCTTCTTCGTCACTACCTTCACCACCACTACCTCCGTCATTGCCGTTGTTGACATCACATCCACCATTGTCACCTCCACCTCCTCTATCGTCACTGTTGACGGCTCCTCCTCCACCATCATCGTCGCTACCGGTTCCTCCTCCACCGTCGTTGCCACTAACTCTACCATTGTCGCCCCCACCACCCACTCCTCCACCACAGTCGACTCCTCCTCCATCGCCGCCACCTCCTCCTCTTTCTCCACTATCACTACCATCCCCTCCTTCACCATTATCACTATCCCTAACCTCATACAATAACTCTTAACTATTTTCTATAAAGATTATATTAAGGGTAAAATAGACTTTGTGTGATATATTAATTTTAAATAATTATTTAAAAAATAGCTCATTGCACCTTACTTAAAAATCTAACCAAACACTTGCCATGTAATTAGTGTTGCATTGTATTACCATTGTGCATTGCACTACAATGTAAGGTGTAATGGGTTTGAACCAAATGGGCCCTTAGATTATATGTCTTTCTTCTAAAGAGATGCTTAATTGATTAGAAGTTCAAGTGGATCCATTTCTAATACTATATTCACAATTAATTGAAGAACTTTAAATTAAAATTTATTGAATGAGATGAATTGGGATGAACTTAATGAAGTTGCCTTGTTGGATGAAATGAATCTACCTAGTTTACTCTTTGGAAACTAGTAATTTTTTGAAGGGAAAATTTCAAAAAAAGATAGTCAAAATTGGGAAAAGACAAATCAGAACAACGAAATCGAAAATCCCAAATCATTCACTTTGTACCTTCTTTTTCTATAATTACGAAAGTGCCACTGAATTTTTAACAACATGAGTATCTTAATTCATAACAAGAGTATCTCAATTAACAACACCAGAGGCATTTGGTATTACGTATTTATGATGTGAATTGTTTATGCTACTGTTGTTAATTAAGATACTCTTGTTGCGAATTAAGATACTCATGTTGTTAAAAATCCAGTGGCACTTTCGTAATTACAAAAAAAGAAGGTACAGAGTGACTAAGATTTTCGATTTCGTTATTCTGATTTATTTTTCTCTATTTTAACTGTCTTTTTCTAGAATTTTCCCCTTTTTAATTAATGAAGATGGTACTAATTACTTAGTTTATAAACAGATTATCAAATCCACAAATTTCACTTACCAAAAAATTTTCATGTTCATTGTAAATATTGCATGATTCTAGATTTGGCATGCGTATAAGAAATGTTAAAGTGAAGGTGGGACAATTATAAAAAGTAGGACTATGTCTTCCTCTCTTTTTTTATTACCTAAGGAGTATTTCGAAGTATTATTGTCAAAGTCGTGAATTGGCTCTCCAAATTTACCAATTTTACATTCATATCTTACAAAATTGTGTCACATTTGCAATTAAACTCATACTAATAATAAATTTGGTAAAATTCATGAGTTTTTTTATACATGATGAAAACTAAGAAACAAACAGAAAGAAAAATATTATTGCTAACCACGTTCCACGTGAACCAAGTTATCTACCAAATAGAATCCAAGCTCCATATTGAGTACTCTTTTCGCAAGGTAATGCAACCAGGTTTAAGTTCCTTGGGATGTGACGAACCTCTACCTGCCAACTATGCTCCAATAAACTTTGAATCCCCAACACCAAGCTTCGTTGCATGTATATCTTGATACATCCTTCTCGACATAATCTCCAGGCATCAAGACAGTCTGTAAGTAGAACCACCTTCCCTATTCATGAGTATACCTATTGAGTTTACTGATCTTACATTTTTACCTTGCAAATTATAATTCATGTTATTTTGTTTGATTTAATAATGTTCAATCACTTTATATATGAATTTCACATAAATTTATTTGTTGAAATGTTGATGATTTAATTTCAAATATTCATATTAAAACTATATTTAAATTAAATTATTGCCATTTTTTTTCTTATGGTTATTATATTATATACTTTTAACACCTATTTATTAATAAAGATAAAGTTGTACAAATTTACATGTTTATCACGAGTTTACTTAAACTCATCAGTTTAACAATCTTGCTTCAAAGTGCCCATAGAACTTATGACTTGATGGTGAAAGTGTTTTACTTTCATCTTCAAAGTATCTTATTTAATGCTAAATATAACGTTGAAGACTCAATTACAATTTTTTTATATATCAGTATTAAATTTTCAAACTTTTAAGATTCACGAAATATTTTATACTCCTCCCGGTTCTAATTATAAGAGCCGTTGACTGTTTTGGATAATCCTAAGAAAATTCTTGTTGTTTTGAGAGAATCAAAAAGATATATTTCATTGATACAATTGTTAGGTTTATATACAAGAGAAATGACACGTAAAATTAATTACATACGCGTTAAGAATCAAACTAAATCAAACCTAATTAATACCTGAATCAATCCTAATCAATCTAACTTATTGCAAAGATAATTTGCCTATTTACAATACTCCACCTCAAGTTGGAGTATAGATGTTAATAAAGACCAACTTATTACAAAGATAATTTACACGTGTCCAACTTAAGGCCTTAGTCAACAAATCACCTAATTGATCATTAGATCTCACGTGTCCGGTGGAAATGAAATTCTTCTTAATCATATCACGAACAAAATGACAATCAATATCAATATGCTTCGTTTGTTCATGGAAGAATGAGTTAGAAGAAATATGAAGTGCAGCCTTGTTATCACACCACAACTTTGCTGGCAACTGTGGT
>JBAGKO010017562.1:0-11278 GCA_037177275.1 Acacia concinna | reverse complement strand
CCAGTTTCGTAATTCACAACATGAGTTTCGTAATTCACAACACCAGGTACTACGTATTTACAACTCACAGTGTAAATATATAGTACCTGGTGTTGTTAATTTGGATACTCATGTTGTGAATTACGAAACTGGTGTTGTGAAAAATTCAATGGCATTTTCGTAATTACCCAAAAAAGTACAAAACAGACTTATTTCAGATTTTCATATTTCGATGTACTGAATTGTCTTTTCCCTATTTCACTTGTCTTTTTTAGAATTTTCCCACAAGAATTTGTCCTTTCTTGGAAGACATGCACATTAAATATTCTTTTGCAAGAAGTTTCCACTTCCAGGGCATGAAACTATTTTTAAAATATGTTTTTGACCTTAACATAAATTTCCCTTATTTTTCCTCAATTATTTGAGATCTCTTGATATTTTTCACAATTTATTTTTGCCTTAACTCGCCAAAATTCTAATAATCCTTGAGAGCTACTTTTTCTGTCTTTCTTCACTCCAAAATTCACCATTTCATTCCTTTTTTTCAATTTATTTTCTATTTTTCTTCTTTTGTTCCTCTCATTTCTTCTTGGTAAACATTTTTCTTCTTGGATTTCTTATATTTTATACATTTTTTAGAATTTTTTATTTAAAAACAGTGACCCGGGTTAACCCCTAACCCAACCAGTTTACCCCGAGTTTAAACTGGGTTGGACTGGGTTGACCAGGTCACTTCTCCCCTCAATTTTATACTCAACCGAACCAGACCAGTGATAGGGTCATCGGTTTTCGACTCAACTCGACCGGTCTAGTATGGTTTTAAATACTATGCTACTAGTACACATAACACTACACAACACAATAGCCCTCGACGTCTCAATCCTGGGCGGCCAAGATTATGATTATAATGGGATATGGTAGAGCTGTGATTTTAAGAGTTATATGACATGTCCCTTGTAAGCGTCTTCTTCTAAGCGCTCGGATTAGCTGGATAAGAGAAGGGATGTGTTGGGGCTGGCTTAGTTACTTAGTGCTACAGTAGCGTTAGAGATTGGAAAGATATGGAGCTGCGATCAAAATTTTTGAAAAGGGTTTATTTTGGAAACCTTAAAAAATGAAAATGGTCTATAAAAATTAAATAGGGTTCATGAGTCGATTGTCTATGAAGGTGTTAGGCATCCTATGGATCCTAAGTTAATTATGTTAAAAATAACTATGGCCTTTAAAAATTATTTTAGTTACCTCAAAAATAAATAAATAAATCATTTACAAAGAAAATAAAAAATAAAATCATAAAAAGGAAAAAAATTTATTTACAATTGTTGGACTTCACATAGGAATAAAGTATAGGGCCTATGTACTCCTTAAAGGGATCAAAGCCCATGTAATTCAGGGGTATAAATACATATCAATGGGTTGGTATTTTTTAGAAAAAAGTTCCTTTAATTTATTTGTAAATAATATTTTTTTATTTAGTTTGGATTTTAAAATTGTTAGACTAAGCTTCTTGAGGAGATACTTGTAATTGCACATAGAAAAGTAATCGATTTTTGTTTGAGGAGGTTCTAGAAACCTCTCACAACAAAAACCCTTTCTGAAATGAATCCTATTATTTTTCAAAAGAAAGATTTTTTTAATTTTGTATTGTTTAATTCATAAAAGGGTGGATCAACAGCTATTAATTAGTAGGCAAGCAAAAACGTGATTTTAGAAACACATGCATGAATCTCTTATTCATACCACCAATGTTATTTGAAGTAAAAGAGGATTTAGACATGAACACAATTGTTAATCAATTCAAACCTAAATGTGGAATACATTCTCCTTCCAAAAATTAGTAAGCCATAATGAAATAATTGTGGTGTGTATATTCTGGATACATAAGTCCATTAAGAACAAAGAAACAAAAACATGCATAAAAAATCGATGAGACAATAATAGAATGAGAGATCTTGAAGCACATACATGACGAAGTCAAAAAAACATATAGTATAAGATGGAATTAGCAAACACATCATGATGACAATGATGAAGAATATAAGAGTGTAATGAAAGAGATAAAGTGAAAGCAAGACAATCAAATCCAAAGTTATATTGGATTCCTCTCTAGCTGTTGGCGTTAAAATTCACATATATGACAACAACCAAACTTACTTTCATTAAGGCCATGAAGTAAACATAGTAATGTGTATCACTCTATCTCAAGAACCTTTTTTCCATTCCTAAACCCGAGTTGGCATAAGAATAAATGAAGTAAAAGAAAGTTCTCTACCTTCTCACTTGCCTCCTTTTTTGCATAATTCTCTTCCCCTTTATCCCCCTTTATCTGTCTATTTATAGCCTTGAAGTAGGGTGCATCTCTCTTTCTCTCTCTTCTAAATTTTTGTCTTTTATTATTTTTAGAAAATAAAATTGATGAAGATTGTCAATCTGGATCCAATCATCAATTGGGTGGACTTTTCCATTTTTTAATTTTTGGCGTTTCCTTTTTTAAAGTGGTTGGGAATCAAAAAAATTTTGTGTTTCTTGAGATTATAGGTTTATTTGAATTTTAGTGTTATGCATTTGACACTTATGCTTCATTAGTAGCAATTTTATATAATTGAATTGTAGCTTTTATTTGAACGAGACCGTGCTTCTTGCTTGTGCATATTGAAATATTATTATAGTTTTTTTTACTTGACAATTAAACTATTTTATACCTACAATAACTTTCATATGATAGAATATTACTTAAACCATAAATAAGTACAACAATAATGTAATTAACATCTACATATTATGCTTTCTTTCTTCTTTTTTTTGGATAGAAAAAGAAACTACACTAACTAATCAACCACTATCAATAACAGTGTCCATCAAACGCTCAAGACGAATAACCTCTTAAGCCTACACTGAAGGGGTTAAGATCATTTGAAAATCCACGAGAATATGCCTAGCTTTAACTGTAATGACATCAACAGCAACATTAACCTTTCGATTAAACAATAACCGATATAGGCCAATCACGACGTATAAGATTTTGAGGTTCCATCAATACTCCATAATATGGATGATCATCAGGCACAACTGAATTCACTACATCAACCACTTTAGAGCTATCACTCTCTACCACAATGTTCTTATAACGCCATTCCATCCCAATTTAAGATCCCACGGTACAGCCCAAACTTCTGCCAAAACATAGGATCCGTTATTCGGCTTAAATTAAAAACCTCTAATACACTCACCCAAGTGAGATATCAAAAGTCCACCACTCATGCATTGCCCAGTAACAAGATTAAAGGAGCCATCCACATTAAACTTAAAGATCCCCTGTATCAGTAGAGACCAAACATTTTGACCTACCTTCTTACTAGGTTGTTGAATGTTATTATGATGTCCCCACGATAAGCATGCTATTGATTTAGCCAAAACCTCCGACACATTCATCATTTTCCCATGAAAAATCCTCTCATTTCTAGCAAGCCAAACATGTTGACATACAATAGCAAACCAACGTGGCCACTTCTTATCATATAACCCAGACCTACACCATATATTACCAAAAACCCAATCAGAACATACCATAAGCAGAAATAAATGGGCCCACATGTTAAGAGCTACAACACTCTTCCACAAAGCCATTGCATCTGAACAATCCCAAAGAGCATAAAGAGTAGTCTCTATTATAATCTTACCAAGGGGCATAAGCTAGTCTCATGCATGTTACAACGGTATCGTTTTGAGTTCGTAAGTAATCTATCATGTGCACACAACTACAAGAAGACCTTATATCTTTGAGGAACCTTAAGCTTCCATAAATGCCTTCACACTCTAGTATTTGTCACCACGTGATCCTTGCATAAAGATAAATAGGCACACTTAAGTGAAAAATCCCATTAGATGACCATCTCCAAGTAGGAACATCATCTCTGTATGGATGAATAGGAACTTTAGCAATAAGTTGTAAAATGTAATCCAGAAGCAGATGACTAAATTCATGACAACGTCATGCTCCCGAATTCAAAATACAGTCTGCTACCTGCCACTCTAAAGCTTCCAATAGAATATCACAAATAGCTACTATTTCCAACCTATCCACATGGGCACCCAAATATCCTTCCAAAAATAGATAACACAACCATATCCCACACTCCATAAGATACCATCTCAAACAGATTCCCACATCAAATGAATACTAGCCCACATATGAGATTCTGTTGTCCTCCTTTTAATACTAAGAATTTTCACACCTCACTTTCTAACGCTTTACCATATTCTATTATGGCCCTTGGAACCATTATTTATAACTTTAAGTTGAGAAAACAAGGAATAAAATTTTTTAATCCGCGGGTTACTATTCACCCAAACCTTATTTTCGACCAACTTTGAAAAATCATAACTAATTCTAAAAAAAATTGGAATGAGGTGGTTCCAAGTTCGTTAGAAATCTATTTCAATCTTCTTTAAGGGAAAAATAATGCTAATCCAAAATTGCATAGAAATCAGTGCGTACAAACTCTCAAAGATGTACTATTCATTTGGTCGTTTTCTATTTTATTTGATTTTTGGCCTAACTTTGGGAAGGCTTAACTTTCTTTGCAAAGCTCTAAATGATATGATCTACTACTCCATTTGCAACTAAAAATACATTATATTAGCATGTAAAAGCTTGTGGTTAGATTCAATCATCCGCTTAAACTGTACCCAACCCAGATTTATACAAAAAACAACCAAAAACTTAAGTGCAAAAAGACCATATTCACAATACTATGCCAATTTCCCTTTCCTCTCAAGGTTCATGTAATTAGAGTAGCACAACAACTATACCATAGCATATCCCATAATTACAACACCAAACAGTAGCATACTATATCAATCCAGAAATCCAGTATCTCAGGATATATGTATATACAATCATCCCAAAAGTAGTATAGGAGACAAATTAAACATGTTCAAATCCTTTTCTTGCCTTTGCCTCCAGCTGAACATTCACTTGCATTTTTAGAGAAGGTAAGGTTTCTTGGGAAACCTTAGTAGCATATAGAGTCCACAGCCAATAACAATATAATGCAATGCCGGTTATGCTATATGACATGCTCTACTACTCATCTAGTGCCCACTCTCTGGAATCTACTATGTACAGGGAGCATGCACGAGACTCAACCTTAATCACATAGCCATGCATATAAATAGGGAGTCATACATCTCATAACATAACATGCTAGCTCAACTACAACACAGTAATCAAGCACGCAAGCACAACAGACAAGCAAATCAATATAAGTTAAGGTTAGAGATTCTCGCTACCAATTACTCCTCTTATATGGTGCAAATGTCTTTTCCCTAATTCTGGAAGTACTGGATAACTTCTTTGGAATGTCCATATACATGCCACAATACACAGACATCAATGTATGTTATAGTATCTAAACCAAGGACCCTCACTCTTACAAGCAAGATCCTAATTTCATAGATCAATCAAACAATTTCAGAGGTTAATCCCACACAATTTTAACCATTGAATTCATTTATTATATCCATCTAGCAAAATCACATCCCTACCCCATAAACATCCCTTGGCTGAACACCCTTAATAATATGGTTCTCAATTTTTCCTCAATCCAACGCTTCCATGTGTTCTTATAAATATCCTTAGGTAAAAAAATATTATGAACACAATGGAATCATCATATCAATGAAAATCAAGCTCTAACACACCCTTAAGAGGTCTGGCCGAAACATGAATATATCCCGACACATGTTATTTTGAGTCAACTCAAGCATACACACCTTGTTCTAACTTTTTCCAATAATTTAAGCCCTCTCTCACTCTTGGCTGAAATTGGACAGCACCTCCCCCTCTTGGGAGTGCCTCCAAACCATGGAGAAGAGGAGAGAAATGAAAGGGAATTGAATCTAGAACATACCTCTATTGAAAGATCAACTGGTGTAGCTTGAACCGTTTTAAAATTCCAAGTGCAACGGCTAGGTCTTGAAAATGCTAGAGCTTTGCTATGGAACCCAAAAAATCACGGCCAAATCAGTGGGGGAGCTCCTCTATTTATAGGCCACACTTAAGGCCATGTTTGGCAAACACAAAAATAAAAAGTCAACTTTAAACCCGAACCCTGTTCACACTATAACTTGAAACTTTTTCTAGCATACTCTAGAATGTTTCAAAAGATTCCATATCCTCCGTCAAGTAAACAAAGTTGGCTCCATCCATTATAGGCCCCAGAGAATTTATCTGGCTTACTTTCTTCCGGTAGTCTATCCAGTATCAGCTAAATTTACGGGGAAAATTTCAGAAAATTCTATACTCATCCAAAAATTCCCAAATTTTTCCTAGGTATCTCTAAATATCCCATAAGGCTAACATTAAAATTTCATAATTTTTGGAAATCTAGAACTAACAAAATAAATTTCTAACTGAAAATTCACTGTTTCGGCGATTAGCCACTTCCAACAATTTTTGCTGATATCTCTAAACCTCCTTCTGGGCTCTAGATAATTTTAAAAATTCTCTCATATATTATACTAATTTTCCCTAATCCAACTTAGAACATTGAGGTCACCATTTATTTGAAATAATTAATTTTTAGCCAAAAACCCAGTCCGACTAAAACTCACTAAAATAATCCAAAAATTCAATGAATATTTATATGACCTCAAAACATCATTCTAAAGCTGATATACTATGTTGGACACTCTTTTCTATTTTTTTGGAATTTTACAGGAATTTTTGGGGCTTCTAGACCTAATCGAATTCTAGCTATAAACTTTGCTGAATTCTTTCTTTTTACACATAGGTCCTTCCCCTGATTTCACTTCAATAGTTGTGAAATCTCTCTCCCCTATACGGACTAAAGCCCTCAGTTCACCCAAATGCCCCATCGAGGCCTCAAGAAATGTCAAGGTACGACCCTCAGTCTACCCCAACTACCTTATCTAGGCCTATGAATTTTGGGATGTCACAATAACCGTCATTTATTTTCTTCCTATGTATCATATGCTAATCCTTCCTCTATTTTTGTAGCCAATGGATCTCTTGTTCATATTGTCAGCTTAGGCACTGTTACACCTACTCCTAATATTTCATTATCCCCTGTAATTTATGTTCCTGACCTTACATTGAATCTCTTATCCCCTGGTAAACTTTGTTAACAGCTAAATTGTTTTGTCTCATTTTACCCTGATTATTGTTTGATTCAGGATCTTTCGAAAAAGACTATCCTTGGTAGAAGTTATGAATCTGGTAGTCACTACTTTCTTGATGATAAGGTGTTGTGTTTTATTGCTTGTTCTAGTGGTCTTTCGCCATTTGAAGTTCATTGTCATTTAGGTCATGTGTCTCTTTTTGTTTTAAAATAGGTGTATCCTCAAGTTTTGTCTGTGTCCACTTTAAAATGTGAGTCTTGTTAGTTTGCCAAACATCATCGTGTGCATCTAGTAGCTCGAGTCAATAAACGGGATGGGCCCCCCCTTTGAGTTAGTTCATTTTGATGTTTGGGGTCCTTATTCAGTTGTGTCCAAGTTTGGTTTTCATTACTATGTTACATTTGTTGATGATTATTCCTAGACAACATGGCTTTTCTTAATGGAAAAAACGTTATGCATTGTTTGATCATTTCCATAAGTTTTGTAGTGAAATAAAAACCCAATTTGGCATGACTGTGAAAACCCTTCATAGTGATAATGCCAAAGAATATTTCTCTACTCCATTCATTAACTATATGCATACTCTTGGCATGCTCCATCAATCTTCATATGTTTGTCTGGGATGTGCATCCTAGTATTGTTAAGCTTGATCCAAAGTCATTAAAATGTGTCTTTCTTAGTTATTTAAGAGTCCAAAAAGGTTATCGGTGTTATTCTCCTAGCCTTCAGTGTTATCTTGTGTCTACTGATGTTACCTTTCACGAGTTTTCTTTTTTTCTCTTATACTTCTGAATCCACTATCTTTTTTGACCCTATTCATGAGTATGAGGATGTTTTAGTCTATTGTGTCCCTATCACATCAGTTCAGGCATCTGTTCCTATTCTAGCTACAATAGAAAGTCCTGACATTTTTAGTGTTCCCGCTTTTCCAATGGTTGCTCCATTAGAAGATCTTGTTCAAGTTCCACCTCTTCCTTCCCTAGATACCTTACCAGTGCCTAATCAATCGGTTCCTCTTGATGACTTGCCTATTGCCCTCTTAAAAGGAACCGATTCTCACTGTCCTTCACAACGGTATGCTTCATGTACCTATCCCATCTCTAATTTTGTTTCCTATGATCACTTGTCACCCTCTTCCTATTCCTTTGTTGCCTCCCTTAAGTCTATTTCTCTTCTTACCTCTTTACACCTAGCCTTAAATCACTCGGGATGGCATGCTGCTATAGAAGAAGAAATGATGGCTCTTGAATGATCTAGTCCTTGGACTCTTGTTGATCTTCCTTCTTGAAAGAAGGCTATTGGTTATAAATGGGTTCTCACCATTAAGACTAACGCTGATGGTTCTGTAGAATGTTTGAAGGCTTGACTTGTTGCTAAGGGGTATGCCCAGATGTATGGTCTTGACTACTTAGAAACATTCTCTCCCATGGCTAAGTTAACTTCTATTCGCCTCTTTGTTTCTTTAGCTGCTACATTTGGTTGGGGTCTCCATCATCTGGATATTAAAAATGCCTTTCTCAATGGTAATATGCTTAAAGAGGTCTATATGGAGCAACCACCTGGCTTGGTTGCTCAAGGGCAGTCTGGGAAGGTGTTATCTTCAAAAATCATTGTATGGCTTGAAGCAAAGTCCTAAGGCTTAGTTTGATCAATTGTATATAGTGGTTAAAACATTTGGCTTACATCAAAGCAAGTGTGATCATTCTTTGTTTTATTAGCAGACAGATGCTAGTTTGATTTTTCTAGTTGTATATGCCGATGACATTGTTATCACTGGCAGTAATACTTCTGGCATCGTGAAATTGAAGGTCTTCCTAAATTCCCACTTGCAGACAAAAGATCTTGGATCATGGAAGTATTTTCTTGGGATTTTGGTTGTGAAAGGTAAGAAAGGAATTGTCTTAAATAAGTGAAAATATGTACTTGATCTTTTGAGTGAGACTGGGAAACTTAGAGCAACACTGAGTAGTGTTCATATGATCTCTAATCCATTTTTGGATCTTAAAGAGAGTATGTTTGATGAAATCCATGATGATTTAAAAAAAAAGCTTGATCTAGAGAAACTTAAAGCATTTGCTAATCCTAAACGATAACGAAGGTTGATTGGGAAGTTGAATTTTTTGATAGTTACTCGTCCTAATATTATGTTTACACTTTGTGTACTCAGTCAATTCATGGCAGATTTGACAGTTGCATAGTAGGAAGCTTTGAGCATTTTTGTACTATTTAAAAGGGACATTAGGTCGTGGTATACTCTATAGTAATCATGGACATACCAAAATTTAATATTTCTGTGATGCAGATCACACAGGCTCAAAAGTAACGAGGATATCTACTACAAGATATTATGTATTTATAGGTGGTAATTTAATATCTTGGAGAAGAAAGAAGTAAGGAATGGTGTCTAAATCAAGTGGAGAAGCATAATATAGAGCCATGTCTCAATCAATGCAAGAAATTATATGGGTATTTCAGTTGTTGAAGGAAATTGGTATTATCACGACACTACCTGCAAAGTAATGGCATGACAACAAGGCTGTGCTACATATAGCATCAAATTCCGTGTTCCATGAATGAACGAAACATATTGAAATTGATTGTCACTTTGTTTGTGATCAGATCAAAGTAAGTTTTATTTGTACATGACATGTGCAATCAAACGATCAATTAGGATATCTACTAAGTAAGGCCCTAAGTGGAACACACGTTCAGTATCTTTGTAACAAGTTGGGCATGATTAACATATATGCTCCAACTTGAGGGAGAGTGTTAGAGTCAAATCAATCAGAGAATCATGCTAAAATCGTAATAAATTAGAGAAAATCAATGATACATTATTTATTATATTTAATTAATATTAATTGTATTTATTCCCTAGATTCCCCTCCTTCCTGTATATATAAGGATGTACATTCTCTTTTGTATCAATGAGAAATACATTTTACATTTAGCTCTTTTCTCAATTATAAAGTCTTCAAAACTCATAGACTAAAAGAAACTCACCTTTTTGCTTGTAATATCCTAAAAGAGAAATAAGGTTTTGATGGTGAAGACGACCAATTCTTACAACTTCTGTAATGAATTCCTTCATGCCTTGTTGTGAATCATGGGATACTTTCTTAACAGTGACCTCAAATTTTGAACTTGATATTGTCCCTTTGTACACCTTTCCAACTCCCCCAAAGCCCAACAACTCTTTCTCTTTGAATCCTTTTGTGGCAAAGTAGAGATCCTTGTACTTAAACTTGTGTGGACCATAATTTTGCTCCCAATCCTCTACAATCTTAGAAAACTTTCTTATCTTTTTTATGTAACAAACTACAAATAAACTTACAAACACAATTAAACAAAGTCAAAGGAGAGGTAGCATAATTGATAAATTCATAGCTTTTTCTGATCAAGTCTTTGTAACTTTGGGCCTCCCCATTGCTCCCAGTCCTCCCTATTGGTTGGCCTCCCCATTGAGCTTGAAGCTCCAACCAAGAACATTATGACAAGTTATTGTCCCCAACCCAGTGGAAGTTGAGAACCTGACATAGCTAGGATTGTTTATAATATGTGAAAGATCCTAAGACAAACTCAGTAATGGAGTTTTGGGCTTGTTAGTGTTGATTGGAGCTAGGGTGACATTGATTTGCTTCTTGTCTCCTTCATAGTTCACACACAGTTGCATCGGCAGGCCACTGGCAAGGTCCAAATATTTAAACCGAGATCCATTAACATAAAATCCAGCAAAAGTAGATTTCAATAAATTCAATCCATTAATATCAATTCCAACAGGTTACCATTGATATCTTCAAACTCTAAGTTCATAAAGATGTTGAGTTCTACTGTGAACATATGGTTTGTTGCGTCTCTGTTGTTGGTGTCATTGAAGAGGCCTAGGTTCCTAGAGGGAAGAGCACCTAGAAGTCTTGTCGTTGGAGAAATTATGAAAGCCATTCCATCACCAATGGAAGTACAAAATGAAGATTGAATGGCAAAAGCAAAATTGGTGGAGAAAGAAGTGGTGTTTGTGAAAACTACTAGTTTTGGGTAGAAAGCATGGCCTATTATTAGATTGGTTTCATTGGTGATACTGTTGGGATTAGAACATACAACGCAGCGGAAAAATTTTTCTAATCCCGATAGAGGATCTATCATAGACGTTTAGACC
>JBAGKO010017466.1:0-11284 GCA_037177275.1 Acacia concinna | reverse complement strand
CAGTGTACATGAAGGAAAATAATACTTTGTTGTCTCTAGTTTTATTCCCCATATTTTTAACTTCATTTTTGTCATCTCAGTTAACTTTAATTCCATGAAAAAGTGTGACAGGTCAGATGAATTTTCAGTAAAGCCAGTATCTTGACTGTCTCTAAAAATTCCAATCAAACTGTCATTAGTCCTTAAATAATCCAAAAGTTCTCCCCAATCATTCTTGGTCTTTAATTCTATCGTTTACTATTTTTCCTAGAATTTCTATGAATTTAAGCTTTTACTGATAAAATTCAAGATAGAAATTCTTAGAAATTCATTCTCCATAATTCACCCAAAAAATGTACATAAAATAATAAGATTTCAATCTTATTATAACTTAAAGAGTTTACTCAAAAATTGGGATGTTACATTATACACGCGAATGAGTAGAGCAAGGCATTATGGGCTATTTCTCCATCTCTCTCGCTATTTGCCGATGCCATGGACTCGATGCGAGGTACTACTAGAGGGACTTTTCACCAGATATCTACTCCTGATCCCATACCATCTCCACATCACTCTCCTAGATCTCTCACTGGCCATTTTTCATCATCACGTATAGATATATCCTAGGCTGTCCATGTCACAATTGCTCCCACTGACATTCCTGGTCCTAGTCATGTACCACAGCCCTCTCCTCTTCCTCAACTTGACCCAAAGATACCTTTTCCTGATACAGACATACCTTCTGCTCTGATCCACCCTTCATTGAGCCTATCTTACAACCTGCCTCTCATCCACCATCACCTGCTTCATCCCATCACTCCTCCCAGGAGGAAGAGATTGTTGTTGAGTCTCCTCCTCTTTCTCATCGCATTCCACATCTTGACCTTCCTGATCCTGCTCCTTCTGGTGGTTCCTCTGCTGAGTATCGTGGTGAAGAAGACTTGGATGAGGATATTTCTGATGTCGTTAAGACTTTAAAGTCTCTTGCTTAGCTTGTGTTGCTCTTAACTTACCCTGGATTCCCTAGACATGGTGATGGCAAAAAGGGGGAGAGTGGTCTTAATCATTTGCATTAGGGTGACATGCATCAGGGTGATGAGCCTATGGATTTGACTCCTCTAGCATTTGCTCCACCGTTACCTTAAGGAGATGAGAGTGATCTAATAGACATAAACTTGACCCCATCTCCTAGCTATAGCCATTGAGCCTTGAGTATCCATCCATGTGGCTTTTTGGTCATTTTGTAGCTTTTGGGTATATTTATGTTTAGATTATATATGTTGACTTCATTTTGATGTAATATTGTGCTAACTCAAAGCAGTAGTTGTAATTATCGAATATATGACATGAGTATTGCTAATTTTTATCCACATGGTACTTTCTTTATGCTATTTTGTTGATTTTAATGTGATTTTAAAATGACTAAGTTTTGTCATCATCAAAAAGGGGGAGAATGTTATATCCTATATTTTGATGATAACTAAACTTAGAATGATTTGGAAAAGTGTTGAAATTGTTTTGAACTAAAGGGAAATTACTTGAGTAAGTGGACTTGAGTAATATCCATTTAGCAAGTATGATAGAAGAATTTTGAAACTGGTTCAGAAGGTTTTGCTGGTTTGCCAGCCTCAAGGTTTTATGAAAACCTCGAGGTTTTCCAGCCTTGCCACAACGTCAAGGTTTGTGGCAAGCCTTGCCATAATGGCAAGGTTTTACTCTAAACCTTGCTGAGAGTAAGGAGTGACCACAAACCTCGAGGTTACAGTCCTCTTCACTCTGAGGCAAGGTTTTGAACAAACCTTGCCATTGGTGCAAGGTTTGCTCAAAACCTTACAGTGGGCAAGGATGAGTCCCAAACCTCAAGGGTGAGCAACAACCTTAAGGTTACGAGTCTCTTGCCACAACGGCAAGGTTTATCTCAAACCTTGCTGTGGGAGTAAGGTTTGACTAAAACCTTGCTATTGGAAAAATGTAACTCAAACCTCGACTGAAGGATGTAACCTCAAGGTAACAGGCTCTTCCAGCAACGGCAAGGTTTGTCTAAAACCTTGCTGTTGAAGCAAGGTTTGGGTGAAACCTTGTAGTCTTAAAGATGTATGACAAACCTCGAGAGTGGTCTCTAACCTCGAGGTTTAGGCAAACCTTAGCAACCCAACAAGGCTACTTCAAAACCTTCCTGTGTATTTTAAAACCTTGATGTTGAGATGAAATAAGAGGATCCTCGAGGTTATGTACTGACCTCGAGGCTGGTAAGCATTTTTAACTTAATCTTTTCACATGCTCTGAACTTCTTATTTTCAAAAACCCGAGACCTCAAGGGTTGATTTTAACTTGAAGGGTTCAAGCATATTTTGAACCATGATTTCCAGAGAGTAACCTTGAGTTAAGATTTAATCCTCAAGGATATAATCTAATATGCTTGAAACCTCAAGGGTAGTTCCAAACCTTAAGGTAATTCCAGTTTATAAAATCCTCGAGGACACATTCTTCTGAAAACTTCATGTGTTAATTATTGATTAAAACCTCTAGATTATTTAAGTCTTATGAATATAAGAGAATTACCTCGAGGAATCCAAGAAACCTCAAGGGAATTTTAAAATCCAAATTTTTTAGAAAATAGAGCATCGTAGCGTAAACTTTTTAATCATTTAAAATACTGTTTTATTGATACCCACTTGTTTCTAATCTTTACAAATGACCTCTATTATGCATAAGATCAGGTTGCAAACTTCTTGAATGACACACGAGCTCAAATCTTCCAAAAGTGTGAAAGTGTCAGAAGTATTAAATGCATATCTAGATTTGGTAAACTTCCACCTACCAACCTTCTCTTTGCATCAACGGCTATATTTATTACTCAAAGAAGAAATCCATTGTGTCTCTTAAAGGAAACAACCTAGAGGAATGATGAGAACTCAACGACTACAAACTAAATCTCAACGGATATCAATTCCTCGAACAATATAAATGCTCAAACATTTATGACAACAACAACTAACGACCAAAGTGAGAATCTGCTAAGAGTGTTGCATTCATCATTGTCATAAATTCAATATTGTTCTTGTATTTATTATTCAACTCTTTTGAGAGAGTATTTACTACATTTTGAAATTTTTTGTGTGATACTCAAAGTAGAGGGACTTTAAGTGGGGACTTGGATTGCATCTTGTATGGGGGAGTGAACTCTTAAAGTGTCAATCGAGTCTATATTGTGGTGCCAAGAACCCGTTGAAATCTTGGAGAATAGTGGTACTCAGTGGACACTAAGAACTAGACGTAGGTTGTGAGTTTTTGACCGAACCAGTATAATCCTCGAGCTTGAGCTTTTGAAGAAAATTGAAAAACACCCAATTCACCCCCTCTTAGGTAATTCACTTGCCTCAACAAAAAGAATAGCAGCTTGGAAGACAAAGCTTCTATCTTAAGCTTCAAGGCTTACTTTGATCAAATCAGTCTTATCTGGAGTGAATATTCATGTGCTTTCATGTATCAAAATTCCTCAGATGATATGTGAAAAAATTGACTCTAGATGCTCGAATTTTTTCTAGGGGTCAAATGGAGACAAGAACTGTATTAACCTTACTAGAAAGGAATTCTTGTTCAAGCCTTTATCTGAAGGTGGTCTTGGTATTCGCCCCTTGAGCTTGGTTAATGATGCTCTTCTTGCAAAACAACTCTAGCGTATTATCACAGCAGAACAAGGGAGTCTATTTGTTGAAACTCTTAAGCCTAAATACATTGACGTCAATCAGAAAAGATTAGTTTGGAAACCTTATAATTCCTCTTGGATTTTTCAAAGTTATGTTAGAAAGTTGGTTATGGGAACTCTATTCCTTTAAACCACCCTCTATAGTGGCTCATGTAGTCAACTTCAGCAAATTATACTATCTTAAGTTCAGTTACTGACTTGTTAGTGCATCTTCCATCTAATTGTGTCCAGTTAAATGGAATTTTAACTTTATTCGAAGAATTTATTCTACAGAAACCACAAGAAAATCACTCAAACTCCTATTTTCTTCATAAGTCATCAGGATAAGTTGTGGTGGTCCCTTAGCCCTTCAGGCAACTATAAGGTAAGCTTAGCTTAGAACAAGCTCTTGTCATGTGCCTTGCCTCATCAAGCAAAATTCTGGAAAGGGCAAAATTGCCCTGGAAGTATTACTCTAGGGGCAATTTTGACCTGGAAGTCTCACAAGGGGTAATTTTTCCCCAGAAGTTTTAGAAGTGGGGCAATTTTGCCCCTGCTATTAGTTGACCGTTAGATGACCAAATATGTTGAGCTAACAGTCCACAGGTCATCTACTTTATTTTTATTAAGGTGAAAATTTGTCCCAGAAGTTTTAAATCCATTAATTTTGATTGTTGGTTGACCAAATATGTTGAACTAGCTGTCCACATGTCATTCAGTTTATTTTTGTTAAGGTGGAAATTTGTTTTAGAAGTCTATTGTCATCTAATTCATATTTTTAAAAGTTCCGATACAAATTTTCACTTTAGAAAAATACAATGGATGACCTGTGGACTGCCAACTCAACATATTTGGTCAACTAACGGTCATCTAACGATAGGGGCAAAATTGCCCCTTATGAGACTTCCAGGGCAAACTTGCCCCTAGGGCAATACTTCCAGGTCAATTTTTCCCCTTTACCCTTTTGGAAATTCTTGTGGTCTCTTTCTTTACTTATGAAAGATATCTTGTTTGTCTGGAAAATTCTAAATAATGCAATACCTTACATTGACGTTCTTGTGACACATCATATTTCTGTTTAAGGTAGCTGTCTTTTTGGCTGTGATGCCCTTAAAACCCTTGATCACCTTTTTGTCACATGCTCGGTTGCTAGAGCAGTTTGGTTTAGAGGATTATCTATATCCTTCAGTTTTAATGATTTTGTTGACTTCAAATTTTGGATCAAAAGATCTTTATTGGAATTGTTTAAAGATGGTTGTGTTGATTTAATTGTCTCCATAATTAAAGTTATCAATTGATTCTGGAGGAAGAGGAACCTAATTCTTCATCATGGGAAAAAGTTTGCTCCAGAAAAATAATCACTGAAGTCAAGTTTAATTCCTAAATTTGTAAGATCTCATTTGAAGACCAAGACAAGACTTCCTTCAAAATTCAGACATGCTGCCACATCATTGATACTCTATGTTTTTTCCCTAATCAAGATTGGAGCATTCTTATAAAAAAAGGGAATTGGTAGACAAGGTCAGCTCAATGTTGTCATTCTTTTTCAAGGACATTCCATTCAAAAGTTCCAATGGGGAAAATTAAAGATGGAGGATAACCTAGCTCATCTTGGGTTACGATAATTTCTTTTTTGGATAACAAAGTCTCCTTTCTTCAATGAATCAGAAGTTCAAAAAATCATTATCTTGTGTAGGAAGAAGAAATGGTTTGCTGATATTGCATCGTGGAGTAGCTCAAACAATTGTATCCTACATGATATTCTCAAACTCCTTAATCATTTTGAATTAGATAGAATCGTTTTATTTTCAAACACTACTAGTGCTGTTAATTTTAATATGCAGTCATGTCCTAGCACAATTGCATATTTCTAATGTAACGAGAATGTACTCCCGTGCTATGCATGACGAGATAAACGTAATTGAATAGAGGCTCATTTAATTCTGGCAAGCACTCCAAATATCCAGATGCAGGGGTAGGGGAAGTTCATCCCACGTAAAACAACAAAAGAGACCAATAATTTTATCAATATGATTATAGTATTAATTGGTTCATATAAGAGTTATGATTCAAGTTATAGTTTGCTCAATAATTTTAAGTAAACCGTTTAATAACATTCAATATTGGAGTAATTATCTACTAACATAATGGGATGAACTTAATAATTTAAGCATCACTCAAACAATATGTATTTGAACTTGAGCCTATTTCACACTTATTTTGTTGAAATTTCATCTAAGAGGAATGCGCCATTTTGTTGAAAGCCATTTTGTAAATGTTATGTATCAGAAATAGAATTAATGCTTTAGAAATGATAGCATTACCAAAGAGAGAATATATATATCATTTTGTTTCTTCAGACTAAGCAATTCAGTAATGGATTTTAATGAGTGGGAGTAAAGTGGAACAACAACTTCTTTTTCCATAACACATGTTTGAGTTGTGAAGGTGAGCTTCTATGGGTGATTTGTTGCCCTATACTTGAACGAGTTTGCAAAAATCACATAGTTTTCAAACTCATAAATTTTTTCCTCTTTAATTGATTGACAAAATCTGCATGGACTTAATGATGACATTGGCTTGAATCTTCGTCCCCTGACATAAAAGAAGAAAAACAGCTTAGTCACATAAGTAATGCATCAATGATATAATGCTGAAAATGAGGAGGGAAAAATGCAACAGTATAACAATAGGCTAAGCAGTTGGAATCTGGTTCTAAAATATATGGTAATAAGAACTGACGCATGTTTATCATCGAAAAAAAGAACAAAAAGAATTGACGCATGAAAATTCACCAAAGCAATAATTCTTGTATGAAGTTACTGAAAGATAAGACATTCTTCTTTGATCTTGAAATATGGAAGTTAGTAGAATTATTGGCTTTCTTTGTGAACATGAGAACCATATATAGTATCTAATTACGTACTGATCAAGTGGTATGAAAGGATGAATGTGACGTTGATGTGGTTTTGTTTATGAGAAAAATAGAGCTACCTGTTTAAGGAAATTGGGTGACCAAAAAGTGACCTCCTACAACCTAAAGATGGTTCAAGGCTTGTAAGATGGTGTTACAGGTGATACACTTTCATCAACGCAATTAAAGATGCTAGAGTGTGTGTTTGACATAAATATGCCAGATATCTTCAGTAAAGGGAAAAACCAAATGCATATGATGGGTAGTCAAAAGTAGCATAGTAATTTACCTCATATTGCCAAATGATGGGGACGGACAAATCTATAAATAATCATACATGAAAGAGGAAAGCATTGGCATCAATGACCAAAAAAGAAAATTTATTGATAGGATAATGCGTAGGCATGCTTGGCTGAAAATCTATGACTATAGAACCATATTTAAATAGATGCATGAAACATCTAGCAAACAATAGGTAGCAAAGATAAAGTTGATTATAAGCAAATCAAAACGGAAGGTAGAGGAAAAAACCAAGCCCAAAACTTGTAACGGGAGAAGTTGCCATGAAAATGAATAGGAAAACTTTACCCTTTTTGGTCTGTGATCATATATAGGTCCATGTATATATAAGGAAATTTGAATGATAATATGCTAGGTTGAAACGCTGAAAGCCAATTGTTAATATCAAAGTGTTCAGATGAAGAGGAATCCACCTCCTGTGCAAGAAAAATATATAATTGGTCTTTTATTTATCATATGACAAACAATTTTGAGTTTGAAATAGTATAAAATAAGAATTGACACATGGAAAGACATAATTAAAGAAATAAGTCTTATGTGAAATAACTTGAAGAGTATATATAGCATGGTTTGGAAAGTTTGGAAACTATATGTTTTGTACACCCTTATTTGAGGTCAAACATGTTAAATCTATAAATCATAGCAACAAAAAGCGTTTAATGTGATACAGACAAAGCTGTCAATGATATCATGTTTGGATGAATTTAATGAGGGAAATGACCATAAACAATGTAATGTTATTTTATAAACAATTAAAGCATATTGATGTGTTTGTTAGTTAACAAGTTTTACTCTCAATTTACATTTCATTGGAGTGTTGTAAATGGCAAATAGACATATGTCTAATTTCCTCATTTTCTGTATACACATTATGAATACTAATAGATAACAGATACCATATTATAGTTTGGCCCAGTCAACAATATATGATAGCTAAAAAAGTAGAGAGAAATGTTGACCATAAACAGGACAACATAGGCAACAGTCGATCACAATAGGCTGAGCAGTCACAACATGGTTTCAAAATTTTTCCAAAGTGAATCACAATATGGAAACAATAAGTAGTCCAATACTTTTTAACAGAACATATGTAGCTAACCAATTTTGAAGACCAGCAAGTTACAACCTATAACAATATAATGGTTCAAGGCTTGGAAGATAGTCATACATGCTGAGACACTTTCCAAACCATTAAGCCAATATCAAATTGTCTTCATTTAATTTGATGTTGGAGATATAGCTACTCCTATGGCTATTTATTGTTGGTCTGCACAAACCCTATACATAGCAAGTAGTAGCATCATGTGGCTTGATATGCATCTGACTTTTCAAAATAATAGATGGAGTTGTCCCTTCTTGTCTGTTGTTTATGAATTCATTTAGCACTGTTTGGTACAAACAGAAAAGCAACATTGCTTTTCTTTTTCTTCTTTTTCTTGGGAAATAGAAATAAATATATTTTTGAAGAAATTGGAAGGAGAAACAAAGAGTCTTTTTTAGTTTTGTGTTGCGGTATCTTTACTAACCTCATGACCAGAGCCAATTGAGTCTCTCTGTACTCTTCTTGGTTTTCTTCTGAAACCCTGATCCACTACAAAAATTTACAATTTAATAATTTATCCTTCAAACAAAAGCATTTAAATAGCCATATTACACAATAATTTATCTAGGTTTTAGACCCACTTTGTCTAATACATGCATAAATACTACTGATACTACTAAATGATGTTGATTAAGTTAAAATAAAAAAGAAAACTAAAACATTAAGGGGAAAAAAGTTTGATCCAACAAACCAACAATACTTGAAAAGAATATATTTAAACCAAACAATCACCAGCATGAAAAAATATGCAGAAACACCATAAATTTAAATCACTTTTAACCCTTCAAAAGTCAGAAATTGTCACCAATAAATCTGCCATGAATATCAACATAAAACACCAAACTCCTACATGGTTAGGATCCACATTACAAATATTTGCAGTACAAATTTCAAGCCATAACTTTTTTTCCAACGCTCTATATTAAAATATCATTCACCAATAGGCCATAACTTCCCAAAGTCCTGTATTGCAACACCATAAACCAGATAATGTTAACAATTTTCCATCAATTTAATAGTTCCAGAACAACCGAATTACAGGAACAATTTAGCACCATAGCGTAGCAATCACACTATTAACCTTTGGACATGGGTCTTGTATAGCCCATATATTGATCAATGCATGACTATAATAATAATAATTTTGATTATAATCCACAGAACACAACCAGTCCATTGCACCACAAAATTCCCAGCCAAATATAATCATTTATTAGCAAAATACATCCCCAGAAACAGACTTATT
Organism: Acacia concinna; assembly: GCA_037177275.1. Classification (NCBI taxonomy): domain Eukaryota; kingdom Viridiplantae; phylum Streptophyta; class Magnoliopsida; order Fabales; family Fabaceae; genus Acacia; species Acacia concinna. Next base: position 2,055 of record JBAGKO010017466.1, on the reverse strand, counting down.
CCTAAGAATTTTATTTTAGCTTTAACATTAACAGTTACCAAAGATCGTCATGCTATTATCTTAATCTCATTATTTGTTATGTGAATTAACTCTTCCACAAGTCAACTCCTAATATTGAAATAGCAATTCTTATTGGAACTACAAACTTGTAATTTTAATGATGTGAAGATGATATCAATCTAATACATAAAAGTTAGTAAATAACAAAAGTATCACGTAAATTATGTCCAGGTAAGAATTGCAATTTACACTTTCAGATATTTAATCGAACGCTTGCTGTGCATAGACATACAATGCTATTTATTAGTCTCTTCTTTAACCATAATCGTGATAGAAATCAACCTCCAAGAAACAAGCAACAATTCAATTAATTACAAGAAAGACACACTCAATTTTACCATTTAAGGAGCTTGTGGCAAAGTGTAAATTTCAAGCTCTAACAAGAAAACCTCACATTTTACCATTCAGGAACAAAACGGCAATTCCCATAAAGAAAATGATGACAAGAAACACCGAGCATGGATAACAGGAGCATTCAGGAACAAAGCTCTGTGAATTTCTTGTATATTGGCGGAAACTCATAAACATCGAGATATGTCCATTGAGGCAGCACAAAACTGATCACGGGATTTCACGACAATCATATAAATATAAATGGAAGATACCAGATTAATTAATTAATTACCACAATAAACAATATGAACCAGTAAAGATCCAATCACCACAGAAACGAAACCCAAACACCACGTCTGACACAGAGAAGCGAAGAAGATAATGTGAATTAGAGCCACACCTAATGCCTTTGGGAGAATCTACAATTCCCGAAATGATGAAGTATCGCTTTGGACTTCAGTTAAGGAGCTAAACGTGGCGGTGGGTGTTAGTTTTATAGCATATCAATTCATAATCACTTAATTTGGCATGAAGAGATTCTTGTACAGAGGAAGAGGGAGGGTTCTCAGATTCGCTGTTGTCGTCGGCTCAAAAACATGAACACCCGAGCAAGAAACTGGAAAGAGGGAGGGTGACGCCGACTTCCAACTTCCTACTGGCGACCTTCGATTTGCAGTCCTCCCTTCGCCGACGGCTAGTGGAAAATGGGAAGCTCGCGAGTTCTCAGAGGCGTGCTAACGGGCAAATGGCAGGAGAAAAGATCCCCTCCCTGCACCTTTCCCCTTTCAGTCCCTTAAACGCAGCTGAAAAATGGCGAGGTTTCTCATGTTTTTTAATCCATTTAATATTTAAAAGTAATTTCTAATGTCGCACACTATCATAAAACTATTTTTTCAGTAGCACCCAATAACTAAAAAATTGCATAAAATATTTTTTAGATACTCAGTGCTATTGAAAACATATTTTATGTAATTTTTTAGATATTGGGTGCTACTAAAAAAATATTTTTATAATACTGTATGACATTGGAAAAATACTTTCAAATGTTAAATGGGCTTTTAAAAAAAACAAAGGAGTTCAGTGTCACCCAGTATCATAAAAATATTTTTTCAGTAACACCCAATATCTGAAAATTTGCATAAAATATTTTTCCAGTAGCACCGAGTATCTAAAAAAATATTTTATGCAATTGTTCAAAAATTGGGTGCTACTGAAAAATTATTTTTATAATATTGAATGACACTGAAAAAATATTTTTAAGTATTAAATGGATTAAAAAAAGGGGAAACCTCCCCATTTTTCAGCCAAAAGAGCTATGCTTAAGGGACAAGGTAGGAAAGGACTGGGAGAGGATCTGTTCTCAAATAGCAGTGTGAATGGTGAATGGTGGTGTCGATAGCATGGTGACAGGCGGTGAATCGTGAAGGTGAAAGGGCACAATGGATGTGTTTGTGGTGACGTGCTTCGCTCCTATCTAGGAGTTAGGTCTATTAGAAAATGGAGGGGAAATTTTTAGTATGAATCTATCAAAAATTTAAATAGCTTAGTAATGTTATGAATATTAATTATGTGGATTTCCATTATCTCACAAATAGCTTCTTCTCTAAACCAAGGAATTGACTTCTCCAAGAAGCTTAGCCAGTTGACTTCTTCAAGAAGCTT
>JBAGKO010017445.1:0-11284 GCA_037177275.1 Acacia concinna | reverse complement strand
AATTGCACTATACTGCATTTTAATTCGTGGTAAAATTTTGTATTTGACCCCAAGGCGACTAAGGTTGTGTCAAATCAAAGCATATGCCACCCTTCTTAGTTGTTGTATTGATAGGAGAAATCTTGTTTTTCTTCTTATGACTTTTACCTTTGTCTTTCTTCTTACCCTTGCCAGCTTCTGCCTTGGAACTTTCAACAAAATAAGCTTCTTTATGTGCAAATTTCTCATTCATCAGTAATCTAGTCTCTTCTTGAACACACATGGCCAATAGTTCATCCACTGTCCATTTTTCCGTATGTGTGTTATATAAGACCTTGAAAGCATCATATGAAGGAGGAAGAGGGTTCAATATCAACTGCACTAAAAAATGACTCAGTAGGTTCCATTTTCAAGGGTTTGAGTTGAGATAAGAGGTTCCTCATTTTCATGATGTGCTACCTTACACCACCAACACCCGTAAGCCTTAAGGTAGATAATTCAGACATAATGACTCCACCCATTTGCTTGTCTGACACCTTGAATTGCTTTTCTAAAGCTTCCAGGTATTCTTTGGCAATTTTTCATTTAGGAATAGCACCCTTAATCCCTCTTAGGATTCTTGATTGAATGAGTTGAAGAGACAATTTATTAGACCGCTCCCACTGATCTTATTGATGTCTTGCATCTCAGTCAGTAGAGTCATCAGCTGGTTTTTGAGGTTCGTTAACCCTCAAAGCAAGATCCAGGTCCATACATCCAAGGTCTAACAGAATACTATCTTTATAATCAAAGTGATTAGTACCATCCAAGATCATTTTATTTATTTATATAAGTAATAACCTAGTGGTAATAGGAGTTGTAAAAATTATGAATATACTCACATTAACTTTTGAAGCAAACACAATTACTATGCCATGTCCATACTCAACTTATATGAAACATGCAATTACAACTACATATCACTAGCATCTACCTGTGGGCAAAGAATACTAGCATACAATGCATTTGTCTAAAATTGATGAAACTAGAACACATTTATTGCTTTCTAATACATGTGAGCTACTTAGAAAACATAAGGCCATTATATTTCATCTTAACTAAATGTTTGATTATAATTATCTACCTATAGGCAAAAATAAATTATAATCTTACATTTAATTGCAATGATATTCCATAATACCATATGTGATTAATTAATATGCAAGCAACATAAAAATGAGGATGTTATGCTATTCCCTAGATATATAGGCATGCTAATAACGAATATCTATTTATGCATATAAATACAAAAATATGCAACAATAACATAATAAAAATTTAACAGTTAATCTAATAAAAAATATGTAACTAGATAACTGAAATTCTCCCACTAATTCATGCTTTACATCAAATTTCTCAAATGAATCTTAATTCAAAATTAATTCCAAATTTCAAAACAATTATAATTGTCTAAAGAACAATAATACATAAATTCATAGACAATCTAAATAATCCATCCAAGAAATTTATAAAATTAAATAAATAAGCAAATGTAGAGCTAATAAAAAATCATCATAAAGATCCATAGAATAATATTTATTTAGCTCAATAAATCAATAAAAGCATGAATTCTAACTATAAAATTTAAAAAAAATTAAAATTAGTGAGAGAAAACCAAAAATAAATAAATTCTATCAAAAAAATATATATTTCACCAGGCTCAGAAGAAAAGTCCCAAAAAATCTCAACAGTATAAAATATTTTGTCGGGCCCATCAAGAAAAGGCTCATACGAACAACAGACCAAAAACAAATTCAGGCCCAAAACAAACAGAAGCCTATTTTGGATTTTTTTTTAAAATCATTATTCAAACGCGCTTTCTAAAAGAAGCAGTTTCCAAACACGCGACTAGAAAAACATGCTTCTCTCCAGAAGCCCATTTCATCATCTTCCTTACTTGCCAAATCCTATGACCCAACCTAGAAACTCGAATTTCAAACCCAACAGACCCGCGATTCTGGTTCTATTTCTGGTGACGATTTCTGGTAGTTCCAATAGTGATTATCCCCCTTTTCTCATGCCAAAATCATTGGAAAAAATTCCAATGAACAATAAGGCCATAAAAATCAAGTCTCAATGCTTAAATCTTCAAGTCCATGTTGTCATGGGTTGTATGCAGCGAAAGAAAAACTGGCATTTTTTTGGCACTATTTTCAGGGTGTTCATGGCAAAAAAAATAAAGGGAAAAAGCATTTCAAAAAGCATTGTTGACATATCTCTCATATTGCATGAGAATTCAATAGTTTATATAATTTCTTTTATTCTTCATGAAGTTTCATACAACATCAGAAAGAAAAATACATGCACGAAGTTTAAACTATGTTGCCATTGGAAGCAGATGTTGGCACAATAAAGTTTCAACCATAAAAAATATACATCGCTAAACAAATATATATCAAAATCATTGATAAATACTACGCAAACAATTGCTCTTGCCATGCACACACACATATATTCTTTGCAAAAAAATTTTCCAGAATCAACAATTAGAATCAAACAAATAGCCCAATTTAAAACCACATTTTGCCAAAGCCTCAAATTTTCTCAAAATGAAAAAAAGACATGCATTAAACACCACGCAAAGGAAAAAATTGGTTTTGATGCCACATGTTAAACATACAAAATATAAACCCAATATGAGTTTCACAGCGCCTTGCATACCTCTTTCCATAGTGTATCTAAATATTGTGTTCTCTAAGATTTGCTTGAATTCTTCTACACGGGAATATTTGGCACACTGATGGACTGTTGGACACCGTCACCCGTTAGAGTAATCGTGATTGAACAAACAAACTTTTGTTACGTGTCTATTCTTAGTCTGGCCTTCTCCTTATAAAGCCTCCCATCAAGACTCTCCAAGGTTTTACTGACTAGTCACAACCTTGTGAACACAACTCTTTAATCCGTAATCTAAATAATATTGCGGGACACATCTAGTGATACACACACACACATATCTATATTATTAAGATAATATAGATATAAAATATGTGATATAATATATCTAAATAAATATAATATATATATACTCAATATTTATTAAATTTCTAACATTATGTCAAAGGAAAAATGGAATCGAAAAAGATAAAGTTATCGACAACAGTTTTGATAATGGTATCATGTGATTAAATGAAGATCTTATTCATAGATAAATCATAAAAAATAGACACAAAGATGATTGGCCAAAAAGAAAAGTGAAAAGGGAAAAGATGCAATGAACAATATTTTTGTAATAAGTTTGAAGCATGGATCTATAGTCCAACATATGAAATATAAAGTCTTTTTTTTTGTGATGTATAAACTTTCATGTGAAAATAAAGATTTTCACAAAGGTCTAAAGATGATTTGGATGAGGTATATTATTTAGTGGTAGATATAGTAATTATTGCATATATTATTAGTCTGGAAGTATATGCAAACAAAATAATGCGTCTTTTAAATATCGCTATGTATAGCAAATACATATGGATAGTAAAGATTATATGAGAATTCTTGAAGGATCCAAATGCTAGAAGCATATGAAAGAAAAGTATTTAATATATAAAATATTACATAAAATTGAAATGATTTGAGCATATATATAATTTATTGAAAGATATATTGAATTTAATGCTCCAAAAGTACATTATATTTTATGAAAATATTTATGCATCATGCTAATATTGTATTATTATGATTTTATTTGTAAAGTTTAGTTCTTGTAGGTATATAGAAAATAACGAAAATGAGATTTGGTGTGATAGTTTTATGAACATATGATATGAGAAAGTAGCATATTTTGATATTTTAACATATCCAGAAGATGTGTTAGAGGTATAAATTTCAACAACACATTTGGTGATAATGTATCACTCATAGCTTGGGAGCTAAAAGAAAGATATGCTCGAATTAGAAGTGATGTGGGAAGTAAAACTAATATTATTATCAGGGTGAGTAGAGACCATACTGTACTTTTTTCCTTAACCAAAGTTTTGTCTTACTAGGTTTTCTTGGTAAGATTTTTAAAGACGCAGCTTCAATATGTTTTGTGTACTCTTTTTCCTTCATTAGGTTTTTTTGTCCCAAATGGGTTTTTCCTAGTAAAGTTTTAATGAGGCACAATATTTGTTTATGGACATTCAAGGGAGAGTGTTGTAAATATTATAATTATGGATGGATGTCTATATCAACATTGACATTACATTCAAAGGTCTTGACTCTTGAGTGCATATTTCTTACAACCTCCAATTATGTCATTATGTTGATTGCTTAATTATCTCCTTTATGTGCTTGTAACTCTTGGGTTGGTCTTCAATGTGTGGAAGCCTATAAATAGAGGCTATAAGGCATATGTACAACAATGAAACAAAGTAAACAAGATATGATATTCTCTTTTCTCCAATTCTATTATTTTATTATTTCTTCTCTTCTTCTACTACTATCTACTCTTATTGTTGTCTCTAATTTTATAACAATAAGCATTATTTAGATTTAGATTTCCATTTAGATGTAGATGGATGTACATATAATTAAATGATTTCAATTTCAATACAAAAACTATGGAAACAAATGAGTACAAATTAATAATTATTTTCATTGAATATACAAAAATTACATATTACATAATTAAAAAATAAAAAATGCAAAAATAGATGATTCTATGGAAAGCGATTAAAATTCAACAAAAATCAAATAAATATATTTATTGAAAACTACATTCTAACAATTGATACATGTATAACTGTGTATATATTATAACAAATAAAGTAAACAAAAAAATTGGTTTAAAATCTCTTCTCGATATCCTAACTCCCCCTTGTGACATCATGAATTTATTTCTGAAGCAGTGCCTTGTGCTCTCTTCTTAAGGGTATTATGGATTAATGTGATTGATTTAAAAATGATAACAACTATATAGTGCATAACTCAGGCATATTATTTTCTTAACTTTTTTTAAATAAATTTAAAAATGGACTTCTTTTAGATTTGAGTTAAAGTGGAAAAATAATCATCAACTATTTTCAAAAGTGTAAAAATAACCATGAACTATTTTTTAGAACAAAAATAACCATAAACTTTAGAAAATTGTGAAAACCGTTAAGTTACTATAGCGCCGTTAATTTTTTGAGAGGGTTATTGTAGCGAGTTAACATTTTCCTACATAACTTAACAGTTTTGCACCAATTTCTAAAGTTCATTATTACTTTTGCTCTACAAAAAGCTTATGGTTATTTTTGCACTTAACAATAGTTAATGTTTACTTTTGTGTCATAACCATTTAGATTTTGATAAAACTAAGCGTGTTAGATATTTTAATATATAATGCATAAAAAAAGATATTTTAACATATATAATAACATTTATTAGTTATTATTTTAGAAAATAATTAAAATATCAATAAGTGTGGCTCATAAGTAGATATAGGCCAATCAATATTAGGGTTTTGTTATTGGCTATATATGTGTAATTTCTTATAGTGAAAATATACTAACACAAACATCCAATAATTTTACAGTGTTTGTGGAAAACCTGAGCTACTCTCTGAGGTTCTCTGACTATTGACAAAAGAAAACCCAGTCGTCATCATTGTGCCCTATAACTAGTCATAAGCAACTTGTCATCTTTTTCTTCTTACTTGTTTATGTTTTGTAATTCGATCACAACAGAGTTTGTGAGCTCTCTTCAAATTAGAGATTAGAAAATGGTAAGAGGTATTTTATGTCTTCCACTATTATTCATTATAGCAAAATTTGTGCTTTTATGTTTGATTATAAATAGTAAGTATGAGTTTTTATCTACATGTGGTATCAAAGCAAGGTTCTTTGAGCATTTGCCTTTCTACTCTTTGATCGGATAATCAAAACATGACACTTTAATTATTTTAAAATTGTATTTTTTTTGGATCATTGGGATGAAAGGGATCCAAAATTATTTTGAACTTCTGCAAATACTTAATAGCATTTGGAGAAACCTTTTATCAATGGATTTTATGAACATCTGTGTTCTTATAATGTTCTATTTTAATTGATGATGACTTTGGTTTTATTTTCAAAATCTCATATGCCATGTTTTCGATATGGGCTTACATTTCATGTCTACATTTTTAATAAACCCACATAAGTAAAATCTTTTCACATAATTCGAAGATCTAAATTTTGAAATCTAGTTTTCAATTTAAAGTTTAGATCGTTTTCACTTGTTTTACCATGAAATTTCCTATTTTGTTTTTCTTTTTCATGGGTATATTAATGCTAGAAGAACGCCTTTTTTTTCTTCGAGGATGTCGTCTGATTCTCATCTGGAACGATTTCAAGAAGGTTGAAAAATTGCATATATATGGTTTTGATTTCTATGCGATTTGTTTGCGTCATGAGTATTTTTGTTTTTGGAGATTATTTTGATGTTTTTCTATTTCTACATCCCCATGTTTGTTGCCATTAAGATGAATTTTTTGATTTGCTCGTTTCAATCGTGTGGGTATATGTGTGGTTAGCATTTAGAAATTGAATCCCTAACATTGTATGAGATTATTGCGGTGAGTAATGCTAAAATCGAGCTCCTAATGCCAAAAAAGAACACTTGAATTATTGCGGGTTGCGGCTAGCTTCTGGGTAATGAGCGGGTAAGGTTTCACTGAAATTGGTGGGGGGAGACGATCAGAATGACGTCATTTTGACTTTAGCAAAACGACACCATTTTAGGTCATTAGGGGCGCCCCTCTACCAAGTGTGAAATGACGGTGTTTTGAGCTTAAGTAAAACGTGCGTTTCACTTAAGCAATCTGGACCACTTGTGATTTGGGCCGAAATTTAAAGGGAAAAAAACTTTTATGCCATCACGTTTTGGGCCAAATCTTTTGGGCTCCAGTTTTTTATTTTGTGGGTTGATTCAATTTTTTATTTTCATAAATGATTTTTAGGCCTTCTTTTATTTTTCTCTTTTCTAAAAGTTATGTTATAGGCCTGAGTACATTTTCCCAATCTCATGGACAATCAAATTCTAATTTCTAGATATGATTTTTGGACCAAATAATTTATTCCTTCATTGTTTTATGTGTGATTTGATTAGGTCACATTAAAATTATTTGAATTAAGAAAATGAATTAATTTTGACATCTTTTTACATCCTGAAAGATTTGAAAATTTTATTTTCATGAGTTATTTAATTGTTTAAATATTTAGAGAATCGACTTTAGGCAATTAGCTAACTAGTCAAATTTTGTATAAATTTTTTTAAATTGAAATATACGAAAATTTATTATTTGAACAATTTTTGGATACTAAAAATAGTGGGAGGGTTTTTAATCTAATTATTGAGTGACATTTGTAGATCAAATTAATTAGTTAATCCCTCCATCAAGATATGCATATATTTGATTTATTTTGAATGCACAAAACAATAGGAGAATTTAATTTTAGATTATTTAGTCACATTTTGTTGATTAAGTTAATCAATTAAATTCTCTTTAAGGATTTTTGCATATTTAAAATTTAAATGCACGTGTGTATAATCATTTATTTTGAAGTGTCAATAATTCACATATATTTTGAGGAGTAGCCACAACATCCTCTTATGCACGTGTGTATAATCATTTATTTTGAAGTGTTAATGTAATTAATGGGTAATATTAATATAATCAAAGTGGGAAGATTGGATTTAGTCACTTATATTAATTAAATTAATTAGAACCTCTATTAACCTGTACATATACAAAATCTAAGTGCACTTTATTGATGTTCATGATTGACTTCCATATTAAAGTGGTAGCTACAACGCCCTCTTATAACATGCATAAATAATCACATATGTATATTATAATATCAATCTTATGAATATGAGTGAGTATTATCTTATTCCCATAATGATTTACTTGATTAAATTAATTAATTAATTAGGAAACCCCATTGATGTTATGTATATATATGGCATCTCAATCGTATATATTTGATATTGGTAATTAGCATATATATTTTGTTTAATGTACGCATAGGTAATCACATAAAGTTTTATGATATCAATTATGATTAAATATACAATTATTATATACAATAATATGATGTCCTTGTGATGAGCATGTAGTAAAAAGGAGTAGCTACAACATTCTTACATATACATGCATTTTATTTTGTTCTAACAAACAAAATACATCACATTAAGATTTAAATGTATCAATTGTAATTAAATATATAGTTATAATTTATCTTTACCCATAGGTAGATAATTATAAATGTGTATTTAATTAATTAGAGTGACATAGAATGACTTTATATTTTCTATGTAGCCCGTTTTGGGAGATATAACTATGCTCTAATTTCAACAATTTGAGATAAATTCATGCTATGTTAAAGTCTTTGCCCACAGGTATACTTTAGTGATATGAATTTATAATGTATAATTTACCTTAGTAAGCATATGCCTATATATGATGGTTGCTTCCTATTAAGGTAATTTTGTAAACATGATTACAATTTTTATTTTATTTTGACCTTGCAGCATGATTGTTATCTTTTTAGTTGTTTGTTTTGATATAATTTATTAGAGATAATTGTTGAGCCTATAAGGAAATAAACGGAATGTAACATCCCACTTTTTGACCCTTCTTCGTCCCTTACCTTACCTTACCTTATAGTGGCCCTTAGAACCACTGACGTGTCAGTATGTTGAAACAGAGAAATTAAAAATTTCAACACAGACATAAACAGAGAAACAACTTTTCTCATTAACAAAGGCACAAAACCATAATCCACATGTTACATTGATCAAATTATACATGATTACATGCTAAGAGACATCAAATATAACTCTATCCCTAAGCCCATTCCCTCGTCCCACCTCTTTCTATACTTTCACCTGCATTATGGAGAGGGTAAGGTTTCATGGGAAACTTCAGTCACAGAATCATAACCAAAAACCATGTAATGCAATTCATGTCATGTTATATGCAATACTTATACTTTATCTTTGGCGCCCTTTCTCTCGGCATATACTGTGTACTGGGAGCCTGCACGTGACTCAACCTAAACTCAAACTCAAACAGCCAAGGCAAATACAGGGAGTCATACTTCTTATGCATACAAGCTAACACAACCAAAACACATCGTACAAGCATACAAAAAATAGCAGACAACACAAAGCAATACATGTTAGGGGTAGAGATTCTTGCTACTACATTTTCCTTGCACGGTGTACTGGCTATGTTTTGCTGTTTCTGGTGCTGTTGGATTACTGATATGTCTCTCTGTAACACCTATACATACTACAATATAGGTCATTACCGTCTACCTCTAGCATTATACTACTGTCCTACCCTCTCTATACCCCTAGGGTCCTGGTTCCCTACTACCTAAAATGGGTCCTTCCCATTCCTGTACCGTATCCATCCCTTACCTGCACCCTTCTGTTGACTAACTTGTGTTGCCTGGGTCCCTACTACTACTGTTGGCCCATCCCCACTGCCCTAGCTAGGATAGTTGGGCAGTATCTCCTCTTAAATGTGCCCACTAGACCTCCCGACTGTTGGGCAGTAGCTCCCTCTAAAAATTCCTACTTCTGTCTAAGACCGTCGGATAGCACTTCCCCCTAGGAAATGTTATCTTAGTTTAGGACCATTGGACAACACCTCCCCTAGGAAATGCTATTTTAGTTCGGGATAGTTGGACAGCACCTCCCCTTAGGAAAGGCTATCTTGGTACGGAACAATTGGGTAATACTTCCCCTTAGGAAGGCTTGTTTTGGCCTAGATTGTTGGACAGAACCTCCCCTTATGTTTACTATGTAGGCCTGCCCAATTGGAAGAACCTCCCCCTAATTACTCTAATAATTTGCAAAAATTAAAGGAATTCACAAGAGGGAGGGATTCAGAACATACTTAGACCGATGGCTTGGCCAGAACCACCATAATTTCCATCGGAAGAGGCTTATTTAAGAGAGGGTGGGAGAGCACTAAGAGGAACGAGGGGAGAATGGTTTTTGGGGTGGGAAATGAAGTGAATGTTAAGGGTGTTTATAGGGGAGGAGGAGGGGTCATTTTGTAAATATTTTGGGTCTTTAGGTGTAATTTTCCTGATCTTCAACATGTGTCACCCTTTCCTCTTGACACATGTCCTCTTCTTGAGATTGGTGTGGACACCTCATGGAGCAGGTCGCATCATCTGCAGCTACCAAAAAATGAGTCCACCAAATCCAAATTATACCAATAATTTCATTTGATCGGTTCAAAAACTATCGGTCTAAAAACTAGAAAATTCTCAAAAATTCTGAAAACTTCACAAAAGCTCCCTAAAAATATCAGGAGGCTCCCATGAAAATTTTGTAATTTTTAGATATCTAGAACTCCCAGAATAAATTTCTCAAAAAGTCTCCTTTTCTGGCGATTAGCCGATTTCAGCAATTTCAGTTGATATATAAGGACTTTTTTCTGGCCTCTAACCAACTTTATAATTCCTCCAAAATCATGTGCTAATTTTCCTAAGTCTCATTCCAAAACATTGAGGTCCTTAAATATCTGCAGATCCCAAAAATTATTCTGATCGCATTGTATTGTTATGGACGCCATATACTATGAGTGGGTTATGGGAGTTTTCGGGGACATCAAACATGTCCACATTTCATCTGGAAACTTTACAGAATTATTCCTCTTTGCACAGAAGTCCTTCCCCAAATTTTACTTGAATTGTTATGAGATATTTCAGTCCTCTACTGACTAAGTCCCTTTGCTCACCTAGAATACCTCATCTAGACCTCCAAAAATATTAGGGTACGACACTCTATTTACCCCAAAAACACTATTTTGGCATAAAATGCTTTTTTTCGGCTTACAAAAATTCTATGATGTTACATTCATCCCTTTTAAAATAAATTTCGTCCTCAAAATTTAAGACATACCTTATAAGAAATAGCTCTAAGTAGCTACTTCTCATCTTATTTTTCATTTCCCATGCTACCTCTCTATGCAGCATTTTCCCTCACTATGAAATTTGAAAGATATCGAGGACCCAGCTTGTAACATCCCAAATTTTGGGTAAATTCTTCAAGTAATAATAAGATAAAGTCTTATTATTTTATGTGCAATTTTTGGGAAAAAGTGCAAAGTATGAATTTCTATCTGAAAAATTAATCAGTAAATGCTTAATTTCAGAGAAATTCTAGAAAAATAGTAAATGATGGAATTGAAAACTAAGAATGATAGGGGAATGCTTTTAGAATATTTAAAGACTAGTGACAGTCTGGATTGAAATTTTAAAGACAGTCAAGATACTGGCTTTAGTGAAAATTCATCTGACTTGTC
>JBAGKO010017406.1:0-11287 GCA_037177275.1 Acacia concinna | reverse complement strand
TGGCTATGGATTGGGTGTGGCTTTTTATATATAAAGCCACACACCACGTGCCCATTTTTTTATTATTTGTTTAATAATATATTTATATATATTTATACTTTAAACTTTCTCTCTCTCTCTCTCTGTAATTTTTATCTTTTATCATATGAATCATATTAGGAATTGTAAGAAAATCAGAACAAATCCTATAATTTCCTCCCTTTATTATGTCCCTAATTTTTAGGATCTTGATTAAGTTTTCTAGTTTAGGGAGATCTCCATTTAATCTGTTATGATTTTTATATTAATTACTTAATTATTCATTAAAAATTGGGATGTTACAATTCATATCAAAACTTTAATAAGGTGTCTTATAAATAGGACAAAAAAATTATTCTCTCTGTCTTATATATAAAGACCAGATGAGTATAGAAAAAGTTGGTTTGGGGCTAAAAGTTGGTTGGGGGAAATAAATGCCAAACACCCCAACTTTTATCAAAAGTTATTCTGAACCTAAAATGGCTTTTTTCACATTTAAACCAGCTTTTCTTTCAACAAGCCGGATATTATAGCTTTTTCTCTCACTTGAGGACCCCTTGCTTCTCTCTCTCTCTCAACTCTGCCCTTAGCTGCTTGGAGAACCCCGATCTCTCTCACTGTCGGCAACAACCTAAGATCCCGTGAGGCTTGTGGCGAAGGTGGTCCAGCTTGGCCTCACCCTTTCTCTCACTCGGCGAACCTGAAGGCGAAATCGATTGTCAGTGTCCACATCAACGTCCCTCGGGGAAAACACTACCACTAGCACGGATAAAAATGGTGGCGTTTTAGCAATAGATAACAGATTCGGCTTAGTATTGTTTGCCGGATTGTTAATGCTAGTAGCGAGTTGCGTTAATTTCTGATTTTCCCTTTGTTCTTCATCTCTAAGAATAATATTCCATATGTGTGACTCCTAGTAGTTAATATTTCTGCGGATTATTCTAGTAGGCGATTTATGCTGATCATCAAGACTTCAATTTCATATTTATAGAAACTTTATTTTCTGACTTCAAAGTAATCTAGATATAAGAAATCAGCATGATGAAGATACAAATGCCTGTCTTTATCAATCATAATTAGAAAGTAATAAATTTTAAAGGTTAAAACTGGAAGTTGAAGGAACTACAATAGTAAAAGGGCAAAATTGTTCTGGAAGTATTGCCTGAAGGGCAATTTTGCCCTGGAAGTCTCATAAGGGACAATTTTTCCCTAGAAGTCTCATAAGGGGCAATTTTGCCCCGGAAGTTTCAGAAGTGGGGCAATTTTGCCCTTACCATTACTTGACCAAATATGTTGAGCTGGCAATCCACATGTCATCCTCTGTAATTTTTTTTAAAGTGAAAATTTGTATCAGAACTTTTAAAAAATATGAATTAGATGACATAAACTTCTGAGACAAATTTTTAACTTAACAAAAATAAACTGGATTACATGTGGATTACCAGTTTAACATATTTGGTCAACTAACGATCAAAATTAATAGAATTTAAACTTTCGACACAAATTTTCACCTTATAACATAAATAAAGTGGATGACTTATGACTGTCAGCTTAATATATTTGGTTAAACTAACGGTCAATTAAAGGCAGGGGCAATTTTTCCCTTTTGCCCAACTATGATTCTTACAATATTCCCTATGTTGGTGGTGTTATTGTCACACATTATTATTGCTTCTTTATTGTTGTGGTCGGCGTTAAATGTTGTGAGCTGAGAAGTCTTTAGATTTTTTTGGGGAGAATTACATTAAGGTCCCAAATAAAAAAAATTAATTCTTTGAGAAGTCCCAACTAGCTCCTTAGCTTATTAATATAACTCTTGAATTTGTCAATAATAGCTCCTCACTTGTCAATGGGGGCCTTTCTGATATTAATTTCCTTACTTGGGACCTCAATGTAATTCTCCCTATTCTTTTTGGGTTGCATTTCTTGGGATGTGAATTCAATGGAATGTGGAGAACCAATATTGAAGAAATTTAGTGGAGAGAGTGCACAAAGAGATATTCCCTCCATCCTAGAATATAAGACACATTTAATCGAATCTCTTGATTTGAAGTGGCGGTTAAGAACAATAAATATGTTAGATTTGTTACCTATTTTTACTAAAATACCCTTATTAATGAGGAGATATGAAATAAAATAGAGAATAGTTTCATTAAAACCCATCACTCTCCCTTACCCTACCCCTCTTTTCCCTCCGAAATGATAACTTTTATAGTTAACACAGGCATTAATATACATTGATATTGAATAAGAGTAAAACTGAAAAAAAAAAAATTAAAGTACAAGACATTATTCAAATATCTCTTATATTTTGGGAGGTAGTAATTATTGTGGTTGTCTCTTATATTTTAGGATGGAGGGAGTATTAGCACAGACACTGTCAAAATTTATGCACCTAAATAAAGTTAAAGCTTTTGCTTTTTATCCTTTTAGATCGGAAAAGTTATGTGCATACACCCTTTCCATTTTGTTTATTTGACTATGCTAAAATATACCTTTAATCTTTCATATAAGATTTTATGTTATGACTTTAAGGTAGCAATTGATTATTTTTGATCCTGGCTTCCAATTCCATGACAAGGGGTAGTTTTGATAATGACAGCGACGACAATCCACAACCTTCACCGGTACCTTCGGCTATATAAACTTTGTCTCACATGGCTTATCTTCGTGATACTATAAGAGATCAAATCATTTAGTATACACAAGATGTGTAGTCCTGTTCTATTTCCATACTTTTATGTACTATATTATGTACAATTAGTTACTTGTAATTGTTGCATGACCTTGAAACAATTATATCTAGCGTCTTGTAATACACTATTTTATTGTTAGATAATATATTAGATAGAAAGTTGGATTCTGCAAAAAAAAATTAATCGAAAAATATTACACTAACTTACATTTAACAAGTAGATAAATTACATTTTTTTCCCGCAAAATATATTACACTACCATTTTTTTAATAAATATATGTTGGCCTATTTTTTATCATTTTATAATATGGACTAATATTATAATTTTATTTTTTTTAATTCAATTTATACACATTTTATTATTTATTATGAAATTTTAATATAAAAATCATTTATATTACATCACAACTCTTACATGTAATTATTATAAAAACTAATGCTTTTTTTTGTCATTTCACCATGAAAAAGGTTATTCTTGTAACATTTATCCAAACACTTTTAATTTTCTAAAATCAACTTTTTCATATAAGCTATTTTAAAAAAACTATTAAGAAAAAGCTATTATGCATCATAAGTAATTCTCAAAAACCCCAATCCAAACGGGCTCCAAGAATGTATTAAATTACGAGCAGCATATTTATTTGGAGAAAGATTAATAGTGTTTCAGAAAGGTAGTAGATTAACAATGTCAACGGGCTACAGCACGAATCTTTTAATCATACACAGCGATCTCATGTTCAGATGAACTTATTTTAACCAGTAAACATTTTACGCCTAGCTACTGCATCATTAATTTGACTTATTGTTCAACCAACTTTGGTGTTACAAACATACATTTATTAAACACAAACATCTATCACTGGACACACACACAGATGAATCAGTTGCAGATAGTTTCTTGGAACTCTAGAACCACTTTCCTAGGGAGAGCTACTACATCTGGACCATATAGATCACATTTAGACCGTATAGATTTATTTTTTTTATTTTTCAAAAAAATTATTTTATTAGATAGAGAATATAAAATAAAGATAACTTCTTAACTAATATTTTTTTCAAAAAAAAGATTTTTTGATATAAAAATTACACCCTATAAAATATTAAATTTGGACCATCTAGATCACATCTGGACCATCCGGAAGTGTTAGCTCTCCCAACTCATCTTTTGAGATGAGTAGGAAAGTGGTTCCTTGGATCTCTAAGCTTCCCCCTCGGCTCTTGATTTACGAAGCCACCTCTCTTCAGATAGTTGTTTGGCAAACCTACAACAAATTCAATCGCATCGTTATAGTTACCATTTCCTCGGATAGCTTTTTAATTATTGATTATAAATTATAAATAATACTATTACTTACCTTAACATTAATAATGAATGATGTACTATATTAGCTTTCTAAGATATAGTGACCACTAAATGTGAAATGAAGATAAATTTACAATTTTTTTTGTGGGGTAGGTTCATCCGTTAATACTATTTAATTACCTTTTGAGGGCCTCGGCATTAGTCTCTTGGTCAGCAACTTGGAAAGTTCCAGTTTGCAAGTTAACCCTAGAAACTGGTTTGTCCAATAAATCTTCACCAACTTTGACGAGACCCTTCAAATTCTCGTCAGTAGTCACATCCACGGAGGCCAAGTCGCCGGTTAAAGTATCATCCTGTAGTTTTCGATGAACACAAGAAGTTAATTATTAATGAATGTTATTTGATGGGCAATATAATAAAATAGAGTAATTAATTAATTATGAATATAATTAAGAACCTGGATGCGGAGATAGTTTTGTTCGGAGTAGAGAGCTCGGAAAAGACAGGAAAGGTGGAAGTCAACCATGTCGGCACTTGCTTGGCCAAAACAATCAATCAAGGGGTTGGCTCCGTTGCTGGACAGCCAACTGAGGATGCCCCACTCAGCTGCCTCCGGAGCTGTATATCGATATTCCTGTTTGTGATTCCCTGTTCCTAACGATATTACCAGAAACCTGTCGTATTGCATCGGTGCTACCCCAAACTCTTTCCTCTCCTCGGCGCTTATTCTGTTTGTCACTTCCGCCATCGCTACCAGAGTCTACAACCAAACCATTAAACTGATTGATTCAGTACTTATCTATCAAGGGCATGTGTTAATTTTCGACAGGCCACTTGTTTGATCACCTACCGGGTTATTTGCTGCAACGCCACCGTCAATAAGGTTAAACCCCCTGAGCACTGTGTTTTCATCGTCCTTGGTCTCAAAATAGTGAGCTGGAAAATACGTGGGTGCTGCGGATGTCCCTATGCATATGTCTGACATCAAGGCATCTAAATCCGACCCTTCTTTCACCTATTCCGATCCACAAAGACAAACACAATCTTATTACTTGAAGAGACTGGAGATGGTATAGAGAACTAAAAGGTCGAACCTTGAAGCTGGAAAAGATGGTGGGTTGAACTAGCTTGATGTCAAACGTGGGAACGACCACATTTGTGAGTGTCTGATGCAATTTCGTGTTTTTGAGTTTTTCCCTAAGAAGGCCATGTAAATACTTGCCGTCATACTTTGGTCCTGATAAGGTTTTTCCCAGCTTCACCACTTCGGAGAGAAAGTAGCTGCAAATTTATTATCGTTATTATGAAGTAGCAACAAGAATAGTGTTCATATATACACGCAACTGAACGTAGTAATTAATACTAACGAATGCTGAGGGAAGATTTTTGGGCCATGTTCAAGGTAGAAGTCCTTAATTTCTTTGGCGGCGTACAAGGGTCGGTTCTTTTCATTGGGTGCAGTCACCATTGCAGTCAATAAACCGCCAGTACTGGTTCCTGCGATTACATCAAAATAATCCACCAATCTTGCCTCCTCACCGTCCAGCTTCTGCATCAACACAATATAAATAAATTGATAGCCATTATATGAGTTTAATATTAATATTTATGTGGTTAATTTGGGCATGCCTGAAGCTCTGATTCAAGGAAAGCGAGAATAATTCCGGGAATAATTCCCCTGATGCCGCCGCCGTCAATGCTAAGCACAGTGACTAAGTTTCCGGTGCTCGGAGGTACGTTGGCCTTGGTGGCTCCCATCAAGCTCGAGAGGTTACGAGAGAGAGCGAGGGAGGGTAGGAAAAAAATAACAAAATCTAACTATACAGTTAGAAACGTTTTGATGATGTTAAGGAGAAAGCACAGCTTCTATGTCTTTGATCCATGCACCAGTTCCTACGATTATTTATAGCCCTCCAATCTAGTAAAATATGTACAACACTCCGTTTCATTATTACCTTGTTGAAAATAGATTATCTTCACGAGGCAGGACATCGCTTTCCTATTTACCTATTCTACACTCCTCACATTTTAACATGCTTTAATTTATTAATTCCCATGCATGAATTGTGGGAGAGCTGTGCGTGTAACTAGTGAATTTTTCTTTTTGTAATGTTACATATGTATGACATGGGATAATAGCCATCTATGCGTGCAAATGGTTTGTTTTATATTCATAACATAAATCTTTCTTGAATATTTGTGATTAAATATGTGTCCCACTAGAACTTTGTTTTATAAACTTATTCGGCTAAAACCATTAGAAAAGAGTTGCACACTCCTCTCTGGTCTCTGGTATAAGTCTATCATATTGTACAAGAAAATTATGATGCAATGTGTAATTGAGCTCACTTAAAAGGTTATTAATTATTATTTTATAATTTTACTTTTTTAATTCTTGTCGAAATTGAGAAAAAGAGGAGAATGAGAAGATAACGATTTATAGATGTATAGAGAAATAAATTTTTAATAAAGCTATATTTGGAAATCCCTATCAATTTAATACATATTTAATTAATTGTCATTTATTAGTATGTAAGAGTTAATTGAAAGGACTTTCTTCTTCTTATTTGTTGTTTATGATTTCCATTTCTATTGAACATCGTGGGCTTTCTTTCTTTTGTCCATTGCCACGATGTTGATGTACACAGCCGAACACGTTGTCTTTGCATGATTTTAAAACTAGAAATTAGTAAACATTATTTTTTTATCAATATAATTGAGAAGGATGGTTTATTTGTTTTGGATAAAGAAGAGAGGTGAGCCGGCCTTGGTTTGATGCCCAGCGACCATAGAAAAAGCAAAACTTGTTTGGGTTATAATTCATCCTCACTTGATAATAGCACCTACTTTTGGGGTTTAATTAAAATGGAATGGTTATTAAGAAGATTATTCTGTTCATCTTACACTAGAGACTATTGTGCTTTTTTCTTTTTGACTGGAGAAACAATTACGCTTTTAACAGTTTAGGCATGATATGATTTACATATGAAAGTTATCGCATAAAATAATTTCTAAAAATGGTATAATTGTCATATATTAAATTGATTTGCATGAGGGTATTTTTAGTCGTGTTCATTGTAGGGAAATTAATGAATTAAAGTCAAGAAGACAATCAAACCAAGAAAAAAGATAATAGATAATAAAGAAATGTGGAAATTCGCATAGGAAGAAGGATTTATGGAAAACAAAATCTTAAGAGTGCTTTTGGGCCAAATTACATCATGATTAGGGCCTATATATGTTAACTTATGACTTATGCTCCTTAAATAAGCCCTATGACCATCACTTAAGCCCAAATTCATGTCTTCCATAATCAGTGAAGAGCAAAAGCATGGCTATCTATAATTAATGAAGGTTAAAATGGTGATTTCACAATATTAATTCATTTCCAAGTCATAAGAAGACGCCACCTCATTAATGAAGGGTATGAGGATTATTTTACAAGATTTCTTCTCTCACGGGATATCATATGATGCCACCTAAGATGATGAAGATTAAATTACTTATCTTTTTGAGGAATTAGATTAAAGATTACATCTTTAATTTTCAAGAAATCATATATCTATCAATCCACTTAACTAAATTGTCTTTCAAATTCAAATTTAAGAAAAAGATAAAGAAGCTGATAAAAATTCAAGAAAAAGACAAATATGCTGATAAAGATCTAAAAAAAATATATAGATACAAAGATTTAAGATAAATATTAATCTTTATTCATTCCTTTTTCAATTAAGATTATTTCCAAAACACATTAAGAAGTATCTATAAATAGGACCCAAAGGCTCCATTCCAAGACACGTCTTTTCTTTTCTCTTTATTCTTTGAGTCTGAATTTTCTTTTAGCTATGTGTGGCTAAGGGCCTGTTTGGTTCATTGGTTTGAAACCATGGTTTGCATCAAACCATGATTTCCAACCATAATTTGATAAAAAAATGCCAAACGTACACCTCATGCTATTTTGAAACCATGGTTTGACAAAAATCATGGTTTACAAATAGAGAAATTTTTTTGCTTTTTATTATGAAATTTAGGTTTGCGCAAATCGAGACAACACTCCTCTCACATACTTACTTCAGAATCCGTAAAAGCTATTCTTACCTAAACACTCTCATTTTATCCAAATCTAGATTTTCACAAAAACTATTCTGAAAAATCTATTCTAGAAAATCTATTCTGCTCTAAAAGCTATTCTGCAAAAGTCAATCCAAACGCCCCCTAATTTATTTTAGACCTAGAGGAGCTATGAACTTATTTGTTGTTTAGATTTAATTTTCCATGAATTAATTATGGTTAATTTATTTCAATTTCTTTAATCTTGATTTTCTTAATTATTACTTCTAGATTGGTCATCTTTAAGTATGTTTTGGGGATTTATGGTTGAACTTAACAAATGGAACTTTGAGTAGAACTTAAGATTAAGGACTGTGGAATTAGCTTTTAGTCTAATTTGCCTATAGGATAGAAATATACATATAGGATCCACATAGTCAAATTAGAGTCATTCCGGACTTTAATTGTGCCTTCTATAATTTTGTGAGACATTACATAATTAATTAAGGTAAGGATATAAATGAACCAATAGGCATTTATAGACACCAATACTCTAGATTAGCTGATGAAATTAATGCTTAATTTAGTGGGGATAAAAGTATAAGTTAATAAATAAGGGATTAGTGACTCTCGGTTGGTTTAGACATAAAAAATTTCCATTAATTTTATTTTCCTTCAGAATTTTAATTATAAATTAGGTTCACTTGACTTAAACGAAATTTGAGAATTTAATATCTAAAAATTAACTTTCTTAATTTCTCGTGGGAACGATATCTTACTTATCACTTTATTACTTGATACGGCTCGTGCACTTGCGGAGTCTTAGGCTCTACAATAATTAATTTTTGCCTATCAGTATACTTAATTTTTTATGGCTATTTCTTAATTTTGAAATTACATCAATGTGTGGTTTGATTATAATTATCATGGTTAAGGTGTGACCAACACCCCAAACTACTTTTCAAGTGAAATCAGCACTCTAACTATACTTATAGTGCAATTTTGACTCTAAAGAATTACAAATAGGGAAATTATCAGCCCCAATAATGTAACAGACTTGTTAACTTCATCTATTAACTTATTGTTCATTATCTTTATCTTTTTATGTTCAAAAGTTTATCATCTTTATTAAAGCATAATTCTTCCCCCTTTCATCACTGAAACAGATAAAAAGAAAAAGAATTACTGAAGGCAAATGAAGTAATTAATTTTGTAGCAAAACAGTGAATTAAGACAAGCATGAAGGAATATGAAGTTAATTATTAATAAAACTTGTTGTCGAAGGTATATTTATGCATATAAACAAGAACAACGGGATTTAAACAAAAAATGAAGCTGGGCATAATTATGTATAGTTGAGAAAAAGTGAAGAGTGAACAACAACATGCATCTCTTTCCTAGTTACTATGCAGCCATCTCAGCCTTGAGTAATTTATTATTTATCCACAAAATTGATTACTTCATCTGTTTTCAGTAATCCCCTTTCCCCTGGTATGTTTCAACGAGGGTGAAGATGGTGAAAGGTAATTTGACAGAGATTAATGGTTTTGTTTTCTTGGGAGTGATAATTGCTCTATTATTAATGCTTTAGGATCAAAATTGCATCTATAAGTAATTTAGTGTATTGATTACAACTCCAAAAATAACTCGAGATGTTGAATTTAACTTTAACCCTTTCTTTTAATATAATCAAAGTCAAGATAAAACTAGAGAGACGACAAGACAATCAAATCAAATCATCAGTAGTTAGGACGTCTTTCCATTCTAAATAAATGGGAGGTGGTAGAAATTTGGCAACATGCCCACTAATGTTATGAAAGTCGTAAGTTTAGATAAATTGGTAATAAAAATGTAAACTTATAAATTTAAATATAATTATAAATTTGTAATAGTTTGTTTTTATTAATAAATAAGTGTTAAAAATATATAATAAAATATAAAAATGATAATAATTTAATTAAAATATATTTTAAATATGGATAATTGAAATTAAATATGTGAACGTTTATAATTTATCATATATAAATAAAAATATGAAGATGTTGAACATATTCA
Organism: Acacia concinna; assembly: GCA_037177275.1. Classification (NCBI taxonomy): domain Eukaryota; kingdom Viridiplantae; phylum Streptophyta; class Magnoliopsida; order Fabales; family Fabaceae; genus Acacia; species Acacia concinna. Next base: position 1,165 of record JBAGKO010017406.1, on the reverse strand, counting down.
AAACAAACAAATCAACAAAAATTTAATAGTGAGTTGACAATATTTATAAAGTAAAAATGTAAAAATAGTGAATTTTGTGTTATTGAGCTTATTGTTAGCATGAGTTTAGATACAAACGGATATGATTTTGTATGCAAAAAATATAAATCTAATAAATGTAAAGAGTCTGCTCGCAAGTTTCACGACAATAATACACACATGTTTATAGTAAAGCCATCATATCAGCATTTTTATTGTTTTCCACGACAATAATGTTTCCAACTTCCTCGATGGGTTATAATTACCTTCATATTTATTATGTATATAAAATAATTGTCACGTTAATGATGAATATCCTGTGTTTTTTATTCCAAACATGATTCGTGTGGCATTCCAACAAATTTAGTTAATATTTTACGTACGATAAGAATAGGGTGTCAAAATCATGACAATGTCAATTTTTTCGGCCAAAGATATATAATGTCTGATTTCACTTTACTAGTTTACAGTAAAGCCATCATATCAGCATTTTTATTGTTTTCCACCATAATAATGTTTCCAACTTCCTCGACGCGTTATAATTACCTTCATATTTATTGTGTATATAGAATAATTGTCACGTTAATGATGAATATCCTGCGCTTTGTATTCCAAACATGATTCGTGTGTGGCATTCCAACAAATTTAGTTAATATTTTACGTACACGTTAAGAGAAGGGTGTCAAAATCATGACAATGTCAATTTTTTCGGCCAACGTGATTCACAATTTAAAAAAAAACCTGAAATAATATTCTTTTATAAAGCGGGTTGGTGACATATAATTAACATTATAGAGGGTCGATGTACCTTAATCTCGATGACTATGTGACGTTTAAGGTTGATAGATCTAAATCAAAATCTGTTCAGACACCAATAAAGTTATTAGAACCAAGATCTATTCTATCTGAAATCAAATTATCTGAGTAATAAAGAACTGAACTAGCCCAAAGATATGATAAATTTAGGAAAAATTCCAAAAAAAAGACAGTGGAAATAGAAAAATCCCAATTCAGGACAACAAGATTCCAAAATCCCAAATCAGTCTTTTTGTACTTTTTTGTGTAATTATGAAAATGCCACTAGATTTTTAATAACATGAGTATCATAATTCATAACAATAGTATCTCAATTAACATCATCACAAAT
>JBAGKO010017347.1:0-11290 GCA_037177275.1 Acacia concinna | reverse complement strand
AGAGCTTTTATTGGATTTATCATGATTAAATTGCATTTAATTGGATAAATTGAGATTATATGTAATTAATATAGAAAACATGAAATAATGGTTCCAAAGGGCATAATTGTCATTTTCTCCTAGTATTTGATTTTAGAATATATGGTACTACATTTTATAGGAATTATTTCAGGAGAAAATAGGAGAAAAATGAGGAAGGACATAACTGCAGAGAAAAGAATGTGACCAGGGGCAATTATGTAAAAGAAAGGAGGACTCAATTACAAAGAAGAAAAAGGCGAAAGCAAAAACCATAAAGAAAAGAGGACGCGGGGTCAGGAACTGTAATATTTATGGGGTCAAAACGCAAATATTGAAGTTAGAAGGCAAATTAAAGTCAAAGGCAGGAGAGATGGTGGCCGTTGATCAAGCTTACATGCGAAATGATTTGAGCCATCCATTGCTGCGCACCATTTCATTAAAGCTCAACTCAATCTAGATCGTTCCTTTACCATACTCTGACTTGATTGTGGCCATGGATCCTTAATGCAGAGATTAAGACAGCATGACACCAGGCATGATCTGGACCTCTCATCACTAATTCCATATTAAACCTCAGTCGTTGGATCTCAATGGCTATAAACCTTTTAGATTAGCAACCTGTCTTCTTCACCCGATAACCCGACCGTGACCCATGTGAATGCCCAGTGACCCGCTATATTTAACTTCATTTTCCAAATGATTCTGGGGTTCATTCTCATTCTTCTTTGCCCAGATTCATTCATCCACGGGAGAGGGAGAGATTGAGAGTGTTTCCGTGGTTGGAGATCAAGCAGAGACAGAGATCAGATCCTGCACAATGTCACATTCCAGTGAGCTCTAGCGAGGCGATTTCTCTGTTTCTCTGATGATCCAGAGATAAACTCTACGTTCTTCATGCTTCTTGAGGATGGCTTGAGCTTTTGTAATAGCTTGTAATTGTTTTAATTCGGAATTTCATCTTTTTGTATATACAATTATGACTCATTTAAATATTGTCAAGTTCAACTTTTTTATATGACTATTGGGTGAGATTTGAACATTGTCAGCTCAATTGCACATAACTCTCTCAAATGAGTTTTTTTGCATATACACATACTCGAATTTAATGGATCATTTTTAAGTGGTAAAAACCTCATCGGTTGGACCAGCACTAGTTGTTAGTCCTGGAATTAAATGTTTAGCATTTAGCCAATGTAATTAATAAGATTGATAAAAGACTACAAGTGGTGGAAGGCGAAACGACTGGTCCACATAACCGTCCTCAAATTTTTATTTTGCATTAAGGTCCAATTTTATTATAGAAGTTGTCAAAAAAAAGTAATGTTGCCTAAAAAATTTTTTAGTAGAATATCGCCTAGCAATTTTGCCTCAGTTGTTATCTAAGTTAAGTTTAATCATTAATTAACTAAATTTGCTAAACTGAAAGTTCACGTGCCATCCACATCATTTTTATTTTGGGCTTAAGTGCAAATTTGCCTGAATGTTTTTGCTTATGGGTAATGTTTCCCTTGAAGTTTCTAAACCATAGCAATTTCTCTCCAACTATTATTTAATTTAAGTTTATCCATTAGTTGGTCAAATATACTTATCCAGCTTATCCATATCCCATCCATTTTATTTTCTTCCAAGTTATATTCATTAATAATTTAGGAATTTTTTTAAAAAAATTAATGAATCCCATCTGCATTATTGCTCCCAAGAAATCTTTTGGGCAATGTTGTCCTTTTGAACAGTTTCTATGGCAAAATTGGATATTAATCCTGTGTTTTTTTTTGCCAACTTTTTTTAGGTATTATATTAATGTTGTAATTATACTAACAAAGAAATAAAGGTGTTATACATCTCCTCCCATCAAGATTTATAGAAATTTTGCATTATAAATATTGTTTTAAATTTCAACCCCATCTTAAAGCCTGTTTCTGCCCTCGTAATTGATAATTATGGTAAAGTATATTGCTTGCAGGTGAGAAGAAGCCTGTTAGTTACCTACAAACTCCAATGGTGCATGTGGATGACGTGGCAAGGGCACATATATTTGTGTTTGAAACTCCTAATGTTAAAGGAAGGTATATTTGTTCTGCATGTTTGGCAACTCTCAAAAATGTCTCTCAAATCTTGTTCCTTCAATACCCACAATTTCGTTTAAAATATTAGTTCCTTTAATCAAATAAAAACCTCTACCAATTTATCATTAAGGGATCAAAGTCTATGGTTTGGCATTTGAAGGATTAAACGCAAAGTGAAAATAAATTGAAGAAATAAAAAATTGTATTAACCCTTTCCCGTTATCTATTTGTCTCATTAATAAATTCAGATGAAGGTAAAATTGTAGTATGGGCCAATTTGTGGGTTGCGACTCTGTTTGTGATGGGATTAAAGTAACGGGCAGGCAAAATTCTAACCCTGCATTCCTGCCCACCTTTTCTCATCCGTTTTTATATTTTCAATTTTCAAATTTTTAAATTTAATTATAAACTCTTTATAGAACATATAAAAATATAATATTACTATTTTGGTGTAATATGTGCATTACTAATCTAAATTTAGCTATTATCGAACTAAAATAGGAACAACTATTTTAATATAATAATATAATTAAAATATTGTCTCATCTTCAATTTCATTGCTAAGAATTTGGTGTAAATATAGGGTATTTTATAAGTTATATATTTTCCATTAGTTGATAATTGTGAAACTGATATAATTTAAAGGGTTAAGGTGTAAATTTGTCTCTAAAAGTTTTTGTTAAGAACCAATGTTGCCCTAAAAAAAATTTTCACTCCAATTTCAGTGTGAGAGTTGCAAAACGTAGCAATATTGTCATTTTCTGTTAAAAAGTTAATGCTCAACTATAATTTTTTTTATGATCAATGTTGGATTTTTAATAGTATGTGCCCACATTGCTTACAACATTGTGAAGCTTTTGAAGTGAAATTAAATTTGAAAATTCTTTCAGGACAATACTGCTCCTCAATAAAAAATTTTAAAAAAGATTTTCACCTTAATCCTAATTTTAAAAAATCATTAAAAAACTTTAAAACAAGAAAATATAAATTATTCAAAGAAAATATAAATTATTCATTGATACTTGATAGTTCAAATAAGATGTGCCCGTGAGGGTTATGTTTTTTTTAAATACAACCATGAGGTTTTTATTTTTCTTCTCCTTAATGGGCTACTTTGCACCAAGGATCGGGGAGACGATTTCAAGTTTCATTTGCATTAATTTCAAAAACCTTGTTTGCTTCTCCCACATTTTCACTTTTGTTCTCTTTTAAGACTATTTGATATGAAGGATTTAGAGAGAAAGGAATTGGAGATTATGATTTGTATTTAAAAATTGGAAAAGTAAAGTTAGAAGTTTTTAATTAATTTTTCTCACACTTCTATTTTACATCCTATCTTTATTAAAAATTTATAGTCCTACTTATCCAATTTTTTAAAGTTCAATTCATAAAATTTTTACCTATGTTCCCTTCCATCTCCTTCCCGCAAAATAAACCCTTGATGTATGCATTAGTTTTCAGCAAAACAACTCAATAAAGAATTCAGAAGCAGCAACTTAATTATCATCATTATAATTCAATCTTTTAAAATAATAATTTCACCAGGTTCGCATTTCTTCTAATTTTTGGTAGAATCATGAACAGTTTCACTACTCTTCAAGAATAAGAGGAATCATCTTATTAACAATAAATTAATTTGTGGTGGTCAAAGCTCCAGCTAATCGATGCTGGAGCTTCAATACCTAGCCGATGGTGGCCACTCTAGCTTGATAACAGCTACTCACTGAAGCTTTGGCGATGGTCAATCTTTTTTTGGAAAAAAAATAGTAAGGGGTATTATTTTTTTTACCTACAAAACTTATTTTCATTTTGGTTATTTATTTGGTCCTATAACTAAATTTTAGAAGTCCTTTAATAAAATTCTCTCTACAATTTAAGGAATCAGTTATAGCGGGAAAAAAAATTAATGTTCAGTTTTAACGAAATGATTTTTATAATAATAAATATAATTAAAAAAATATTATATTTAATATAAAATCTAATAAAAATATAACTGAATACTGACTTTGATCTTTAATCTTTGATAAAAATATAAATGATTGATCCAGACCTTAAAGCATGAAACTAATAAAAAAAACTTAATCCAAAGGAGTTATAACACCAAAAAAAAATGAAGCAATATAATCTTATACAAAAAACTTGTTCACTCTCCAAGTGTACAAATCACGTTAAATAATAAAGTGATAAGTAGAAATTGTTCTCACGAGGGTTTCTATAGTAAATTGTTCAAGCAAAAGGCTTAGTAAATTCAATTAATTACGTTGAGTAAAAACAATGTTTTGATGTAAAAAGTGAATTTTGAAAACTGTTTTTAAAATTAGTAATTGATAAACAAAATTGATTCGAACTTGAAGATGATAAATACTTAGGATTACTTCTTCCCCATGTATTTCATATGCAATTGTCTACTTAAGTTGACTAAGTCTATATGATAGTCCGAAAGTTATAAAATTATCAACCAAAATCTCACAAGTCAAGATTGATGTTTAATATTCATTAAAAATATTTAATCTCTTGTTTAAAATTAATGAAAACCATCTTTCCCAAAACAATCCTTCAATAGATTATGCTAGGTTGTTAGATATAACAACAAACCATTCATTTCATTCCTGAACTTTAAATCTAACATGATTTTTCTCAAGTTCCCCAATCAAAATAGCTCTTTAATTTCAAGCATCTTTCAATTAAACTACTCTAATCATATGATGATCAAGCACAACATAACATTAAGCACCGGAAAAATTAGTATATATTTTCATTAATCAAACAAAGCAAGATAATCTAGTAGTTGCAATCCATATAATGGGTAAAAGTAATCCTAAATGAAAGTTTTTAGCCACTCATGGTCTGCACAAAGCAAAATGTCAGCATAAAAACAATCATATCAGCGAAAATGAGAGAAAATGAAGAAGAACAAAAAAGTACTCAAGATTATTGGCCCAACTCTCTTTGAAACTTCAACCCAAAGCTTCAAATCTCTAAATTTCTTCTTCCCCAAGCTCTCCCTTGCAAAATTTCGTAGTCTCAAAGTCCGAATGCTGCATTTCGGTGCCCCATCTAGTTTTATTTGGGTTTCCTGCATCAACTCTTTGAAACACAGCTTCATTTTTTAGCGGTTTGTCGTTGCTTTACCGTGGCAAACTGACAGCGTAATTTAACTAAATTGAAGCAAAATGGTCTTTTATTTTCCCCATGGTTTTGCTATATGGCAAACATGTAGCAAAAGGGCATTGAATTTAGGCAGAAAGATCACTAATTATTGTTGTGGTTTTGCTGGTGCAAATCTGCGGGAAATACATGTATCACTTCTTTATTTCCTCTTACATTCTTTTCTTTCTTTCCTAGTTTTCTATGATTTTCTCAAGCTTTCACAGCTGGTAATCATCCTCCTGCATGAAAAAGGATTTTCTGAGCTACTTACTTTAGACTCATTAAATGGCCAAAACTATGCACATTCACCTCAAAGTTTCCTGAAGTTTGACGTTGTTTCACCAAATCACATTTTCATTTAGGTATGGTTATTTTATGCACAAATTAATTCAAAAAACTGATAAAAGCATGAGAAAATAGTTGAAATGTATAAATTTCTAGATATTATCAATCCTGCTTTGTGATCTTTCCAGACAAACCTTTTTTTTTTTTTTTCAGTACATCTCTTTCTAGACAAACTTAATTGATCTCAGATTTTCTAAATCGCAGTTATTTCCTTTTAGGTATTCAAATCAAAGTTGACTCCAAAATTACATGACCTCCAATTGACTTGAGGTTTGTAAGACTTTACGTTCAGAGTTCTGTATAATAATTGAAGTGCAAAGAGTGATTAAGAAAAATGTTCCTAGTCTTTATATCACGTGTTTCATTTTTACTATAACTTAAATGATAATAATAAATCATGAACTGAATTATTTGTTCTGTATCCTTCGAGGTGAATCGGAGTTCAATTGTCCAAATTAAACAAGCATGTGGGAGAAGAATCTGAGGCCACTTGGGAACTTAGTTTCTGGTTTTGGATCCTAATTCTACTATCTCTGAGGCAAAGCCTCTGACTAATTATTTTATATTTCTATTGTACTGAAATCATGACTCCTCCCTTTCTCTAAGTAAGCTTGTGAACCTGTGTTATTCTTCTAGCATCGAGTTTTTAGGATATTGTGAATTAACTTTTCCTTTTATACTGATGATAAATAAAAAAATCTCTTTTGATTTTGTTGTAAATTACATGTCACTTAGTCAGTATGCTCATCGTTCCTAATTTATATGGAGTATATTAAAAGCATAGGAACTCATACAAATAATTAAGAAAATTGTAACAATTTTAATAAATGGTCTGGTCAAGTTCAAAATTATGTAACAATTCTTTTATTACTTTTTATTTTTATTGAATATAGTTATCGATTAAGAAAATAAATTTAATGAAGGTAGACCTGAAAAATGTCCCTTTAGTTCTTCAACTTTAAGTACATTTCAGTTATTAGTTATATTTAAGTAGAAATAATCCTTTTTCATCATACACATGTGCAACATTCTGTCTAAATTAGTTTTCAATACTTTGTCTGAACTAGGAAGCAAAACATAATGAAAAATGTTTTCAATTATGGGGGAAGGAGGCAAGTGCAATGACAAATCACTATTTTGTATGAATTATTAGGCTTAATTAGTGTTTTAAATGTGGAAAAATAGGAATTAAGAATGCATTCTTGTGAATTAATTGAATTAATTAAGTGCATGAGAGTATTTTAGTAATTGTGGCATAATTGAAGATTAAAATTGTCATTAATATGTAATTATATGCTTGATCATGAGTTGGTGAAATTTTGGTACAGGTTGGAAGAAGAAATTAGGAGAAACTGGAGTTTGAAGATGAAAAGGATTAAATTCAAAGCTCAAAAATGTCCAGGGGCAATTATGGAAATAAGATAGGGACTTGGATGCAAGATTAAAAATGCGCAAGCTAAAAGTCTAAAAATAAATAGAGGCGGGGTCAGTTTCTGTCATTTGTGCGGGGTCCAAATGGAATTAAAAGTTTTTAGATGGCTCAATCAAAGGTGGAAATAACGGTGACCATTGATCAAGCTTATTGTAGAATCAATCTTCACCGTTAAATGAATCACACAGTTTCACTTAAGCTGGAAGCAATCCCTAACATCCATTCTGTTTGCCTTGACTACATCTTCACCGCTCAATCAATATATCATGATTAAAAGAGGAGGCAACACGTGCTTGCATTTGAACCGTCCATCTCAAGCCAAGATTGAAGCTGAGCCATTGGATCTCAACAACTATTATCTGTCTGAAGCCAAGTCGGATCCAGATCCATCTTCCTTGCTCTTTTTAGACCCCCAACGCTAATCGTGACCTGACTTATAAATATGCAATTTACAGCGTGATTTGGGGGTTCTCTTCCATTCCAATTATCCAGATCTGATCATCCAAGAGAGAGAAAGCTTCAGGGAGTGATTTGAGATCCTGATATCACCAGAGCACAGAGATCATATCCAAATTCTGATGAAGACCTGATGGTGCTCCGGCCACCAATTTCTTTGAGTTTCTCCATGTTTCTAGGCTAGTCTTATGTTCTCTGTGTAGTTTAAGAGTAGTATGAGCCTATGATTTGTAAGGATGAGGTCCAATCCATGTTGTAATTCGATCTGTCAAGTGCTAAAATTTCCAATGACGATGTTCATCGGAAAACTGAGATAACCATACTGTGATGAATGGAATTGTGATCTGATAGTGCTAAGCTTTGATTTAGAGTAGTTCTTGTCTGAGCATGCCTAGGTTTAGAATAATGCAATGCTAGAATGAATGAATTATAAGTTCATTGGTTAATTGACTTGGAAAGCTTTTTCATATTACTCTCTCATTTATGTCACTATTCATTTTGAATTCAGACTTGGAATTGAGATCATATTCGTATAGCAATGATGGCTGGCTATTAAACTATATAGAGATGGCTCCTTATTGAGTTACTTGCTTAAATCAAAAGCTAGAAATGTGTGATGAATGTTCAATTGTGTGTGGCTATGTTCCTCTTGTTAATTACAGTCATGAATAGTGTTCCAATGTTGACTAAATTCACCTTTGCCTTCTGTTATAAGTTGTTAATTAATTAGTTTAATTGTAGGTGAAAAGAAAAGAGGAAAAATCAAAATAAAGAGTGATAGAAAGTCATGAGTGGGAGAATGACCTAAGTTAAAATTTAATCTAGTTTTATATATGAAATTAGGTTACAGGTGAAGAAGGAGAAAACTGGCTTTTGTTAGTGTGTTTGGAGTAAAAATTGCAATCGTTATTTTTGAAAAAGCAAAATTAGATAAAAGTAAGATTATGTAATCTGATTTATACTTATAATAAATATTGTAGAAGTTACTTATAAAAGTAAAATTTATTTAGTTAAAATTTTCTAAGTTACTTTTGATGGGAAATGACTGAAAAAGGCATAAATTATATTATATAGATTACATACGTACGTACGTACGTATAAATATATTGTGATATTTATATTATATCATGTCCTAATTATAAGATCTAATTGATTTTTTTTAGAGATTAAGAAACTCAAAAGAGTCAATTATATGTTAGAATTAAAAATAGAGGTAGTATAAATATTACTATATTTATATTTACATATACTATTTTGCTACCATTGGTCTTAATTATAAGACCCAATTAAATTTTTTTAGGGAAATGAAGAAAAAAAAAAATGTTACTTAATTACATCATATATTGTATTTATAAAAGTACTAATTTTCATAATTCAAAATAAACTCTGCCGCGTGCAGTAATATTAGTACTCTTTCTTCTACTTTGTTTATGTTAATAAGAAAAAAAGATTTACCGTGCGCGGTGCATGTAAATTTTTTCAAAAAACACTCAACAATATAACGAGTGTAATGTATATAAATATTAAATTAATTTTTAATTGATTTAATATTCATAAAAGATAATATATAGAAAGGAATCTATTAAACTTGGTGTTGCATCTTCAACTCCCACAATGTTGCTAAGTGATGCGCAAATATGGTTATAACCAGAAACAAAGATGAATAGCAGTAACTGAATAAAACTTAATGAGTGGAATGTTAAATTCATTTTTAATTAATTTAAAATTCATAAAAGACAATATATAGAAACGAATATATTAACTGGGTGTTGCATGTCAACTCCCACATTCCTAAGCGATGCACAAATATCATGATAATTAGAAACAAAGATGAACATTAGTAACTGCATAAAACTTGATGGGTGGAATGTATATGAATATTCATTTAAATTTTAATTAAAAATTTAACTTATTATGATTTTATCGTGTCCGATATGTTAATATTTTTTTTTAATTTTTTAATAAAAACTTGATCGTACCGCGCACGGTAGATTTGCAATAGCTTTTTGACACTTCACTTCTTAAATGTGATTTCCAGATAGTACCGTGTGCGGTATCTATACTTACCGCATGCGGTTTCTTTCTCTGTATGTGACCCACAGCAATGTCGTTATTTTTTTAATTCATGTTGAATTTATATATAAATTTATTTTCTTAATAAAAAATTGTAGTTGAAAAATAATAAATATTCACATTTTACTTATTATTCAGATTTAATCTCATGTTGTTAATATATATACTAATATTATTAATTTCTCCTGTGGAACGAGTGGCTTTAAATTATATATTTTTATTAGTTTGTATAATATAAAGTTTTGAAAAAACAAATATTGGTAATAGTTGTTTTTAATATATATATTTTTGTTGTTAAATTACAACATCACCCTTGAAATTTGTCTTCTAACGATACATTGACATTAGTTGTGTTTTAGGATCTCGAGTAGCCATCATTGCTCACCAATAAGTAGTTTAATAGGATATTTTAATATTTTTAATGGTAAAATATTTTTTTGTAAATTTTTATTGGGGAATTTTTTTAAAAAAATATTATATAATTATTTAATATTTTTAATATTTAATGGTAGTAATTATTCAATATTTAAAAACATTTATATATGGACACTTTGGTTAAATTAAAAAATTATAATGACAATAAAATCTTTTTTACTTGATTTCATGATGTAAGCACCCCATTAATCACCTATAGCAATATAATCCTCATGACATTAAATGATGTAATCATGATTATATTTTGTAATTTGGTTTACATTACTTAAACCCAATCAAACAATGTAATCGATATATTACATCTAGATTACATATAATTATCTTTTATGTAATCGAACCAAACGGAATTTTAAATTTTTTTTTTTTGGATAATGTGATGTGGTTAAAAAAAAGGCTTCCTACGATTGAAATATGATGGATTCATACATGTGGGTATGTGAGTAGCCGAGACAGCGTGATATCTAGAGACAAATGATATTAAAAATTAAACTCTTGTAGTTATTGTTATTAAGTTGTATTAACAAAAATTATTTATTTTAAAAAATCAATTTCCCCAAATTTTGTAATCAAAATTTATTAAACCATGCTATTGTTCCTGCCGCTTCCCTTTTTGATACCGCGCGCGGTATCTTTGTGTTACCGCTTGCGGTAATTGGAGTTTTTTTAAAAAACATATTCCGGTATTGAATAGAATATATTTTTAATAAAAAATTTGGCTCTATCACATGCATAATTCATATCAAAATAAAAATAAAAACGAGAGTTTTTTTTTTGAAATGTGAAGCATATTTTTTTATCATATTAAAAATTGAAACATTTTTTGAAATGGAATTAAGAATTGTTTCTTTTAAATTTTTTTTGGATAATATAAATAAAAGCAAATAAATGAAAATAAATTAAGTGAAGTTTTTGGGTTTATCCCACATAATTATCTTTTGTTGGGTATAAAAATGATAAGAAATTATTTTATATAATTTTCATGTTTGCTACCTTATAAATGATTTATTGTTTAAAGTGAAAAACATAATTATTATTTTTACAGGTTCAACCAAAAAAGAAGAGCAGGTTGTAATAAGCTTTTTTAATTCTTTCAATTTATATTTCAAATTATATAGACTGAATTATTCTATTTTTGAATTATTATCTATTGAATAAACCCTATATCTACCTAAATTACTCAAGGGAGAAAGACAAATAAATACCTTGCAAACATGATAAACCCAGAAAAGTGACTCGAATTTCGGAAAGGACAAATGAGGAGCGATGACAAAAACTCAACAGAGAATGATTAAAACTGAGTAGATAATGACTA
>JBAGKO010017297.1:0-11292 GCA_037177275.1 Acacia concinna | reverse complement strand
ATATTTGAATTGGGAAGTTATAATTTAAGTGGGGTATTTGGAAATTAATTAATGACCTTAAATGAGTATAATAAAGTCTAAGAATGAAGAGAATATCATTATAATGATAAATATATTAATGATATAGGTATTAAGAATTTTTCTAAGGAACTAATAAGTGAATGATAAAAGTTTAATTACTAATTGTCAATTGTGGCGTTGGTCATTATCTTATTGATGAATGTTCATGATTATGTAGAGTCTTCTTAATTGTTAAGCGAAGCTTTACAAGAGGCTTGGTACTTTTATTAGCTTTGGCAAGAGGTAACTACTTTCCAATTTACCTTGTACACTTGTTAAGGTGATTATAAGTATATGTTGGTATTTTAAATTGCTATAAATACATGTTATATTAGTTTATATATGCAAAATGTTCAATGACAGTATAAATTATGATTCTAAAAAACTTGTTAGTTAAGTGGGCTTGAATGTTTTATATAAATATTGAGAATACACGTAATTAATTATTGGTTATGAGAATGACATGGTAATACCGATGTTGTGATGTTGGACTGCATTTTTAGTTGTGTTGGATTGTGCAGATTTGTGATTGTGGGAGATTTGATGCTATTATACCACGTGGTATAACTACCATTTGGCGCCCAGTGGCCAGCTTTTACATTCTTAGGGCCCTTGGTATCACCCTATTTTGATCAGGTTAAGGGTCAGCTTAAAGGACATGTGACTCTTTTCTATGTTATAAGGAAAGGGAACTCATGGTCTGATGTGGGTTATGTAGCTTTTGGCCATGATGCACCTCATTATCGAAGAGTTTGGAGTAATCATGTCACAAAGACAAATCTGTCATATAATATAGTCCTTGGGTTTTGTTAGCAGTTATAAGGAGGATATAAGGGTGGTTGTGAGAGTCTTATTGTTAACGGTTATAAGGGTGTTTAAGGAAGTCTTGTGCATGCTTAATTATTCCCTTAAACTATTATTGATTATGAAAAATGTTTATAATTTATATTATATGTATTGATATTTAGCCCACTTAACTATATTATAATCATTCATTACATAATTGTTAAATTGGAATTGTGGTTACTAGGTCTATATGACTTACCCCGTCGTTGATTATTATTTTTTAGGCAAGGTTCCTAATGGGATACGTTCAGGGAAGACACTTGGAGGTTTAAGTTTCCATTGTGCAATTGTAAACCTTCTCTTTCCGTAATTATGTGTTGACTTTATATATTGCCATCTAGGGTCTATTCATACTCTGATATAACTTGAGAACCTATTTTAAGACTTGGATTACTAGTTTATTTTCTTTAAATTGAAGTGTAAATAAAGGAGGCCTAAGGTCATAAGTTATAAATTATGAATTTTGATTGTGAACCCACTTTTGTTAATATTTCTGTAAAGCTATGGTTCTATATGTAAATAAAATTTATTTAGAAAATTCCTTAAGTGGGATTTATTGGATTATCGTTGTGAGAAATGATATAAGGCCTGATAGTAAATTGTGTTATTGGGCTTCGAGTATCCAAGGCTTAATTATCATACTCTTGACTTATATGTAATTTTTTAAGTAATATGTTTGATACTTTTTTATAAAGGCAGACTAACATCTTTCTTTTTCTACCATCGTTATTCATAAAGTGTTTTGGTTATACACTTTCTACTATGGTAGACTTTTGTATTGATTTTCTTCTTTTCCTACCAAACTAGTATTTAATGTTCTTAACAAATTGTTCGAAATACTTCATTATACGGTAATTAAGGAGGTTGTTACACAGGTTAATTCCATTAGTTGACATTGCGAGGTATAGGTTCCTTGCTTCATCCGCAAAGTCAAAATACTCATGATCTTTTTTTTCCATTGAAGAATAATGTTAGAAACGGCTGTCATCCAAGATGGGGTGAATTGGGTGTAAGATAAAACCTTAATAGATTTTGAAAATCTTTTCACAAGATAACAAAAGTTAAGAGTATGATAACAATGAATTATAAATATAAAGTTAATGAATCATGTTATATATGCTGGAAATGTAAGATATAAGGGAAGAGAGGTGACAAACAAAGATTTATCCTAGTTTTGTCCTCCACTTGACCTACATTCAGTCCCCAGGCTCTAACTGAGATTTCTAATCCACGATCTTCCTCAAGTTTCAACTGGGTACTTGAGAACCCCTACAATTACATAAGTTTCTCCAGGCACTTGTAAAGCCTTTACAATTCTCTCATCGAGAAACTCACCCTTCTACACCGTAAGGATACAACTTTAAATATAAAGATTTACAATCAAACTTCTTTCTCTCAGAAGTGAATAATGATCACTGAATCATAATTAATTGTCTCTCTTTAAGGTGAATTACATAATATTGAGAATAAGAGAAACAAAGTATATGAGTGGGAAATGGATTTAGAGAATCGGCATTTGACGTTGTGTACTTGGACTCTCTTGTCTTCCAATTTTGACCCTTTCTCCTTTTATAATTGGTATAGCTTTGATGACCATTGGAGATGACAAAATATCCGTTAGGCTCTTGAGAAATTTTTCTTCCCATTGAAATATAGTGGTTGGAGTTCCAACCCAATTTTTCCTTTTTGTCGTCGTGTGTTTTGGTCCCATATTTGAAGCTTCTAATTAGTTCTTAAACACATATGATAACTTATAGAAATTATTAGAATAAGTGGGTATCAATAATCATGAGTATATAATTGAATCAAAGATTACGGCTACGATGCCATGTTTTATGTTTTTCAAGATTTCAAACAAACCTTGAGGTAATTTGGAAATATCACACTTCATAAATATACTCGAGGTTTCTACCTATTAAGAGTGATTGAATAATAAAACATCCTCGAGGTTTCCACACATGAAAATTACCCTGAGGTTTGGAACTTTTACTCAAGGTTTAAGCTGTGTTATTGGGAAACCTTGATGTTTACATATTAACTCAAGGTTTTCATATTAGAAAGAGTATTTCATGAGTAGGTTTATAACCTTGAGGTATCGAGTTTTGAATTAAGAAATCAAAGCAATTTGAAAAGTAGAAGATAGACTAAATTCACAAACCTTAAGGTTAAGGACTTCCCTCGAGAATTGTCTCACTTTGCCTAACCTATCAAGGTTTGGATTATAACTGAGAGTTTTTGTAGAAAACTTGGTGTGTTGTAAGGTTTGGTCAAACTTTGAGGTTTCTGACAAACCTTGAGGTTTGCAAACCTTTTGCACCACCATCAAGTTTCAGAACATAACTGCAAGTTTTTGAGGAAAACTTGTTGTACCAGTGAGTTTTGGCTAAACCTCCCCAAATCTCGAGGTTTTCTAAACTTTATCTTAGCCAGAGAAGTTTCAATTGTAACTGTAAGGTTTTGTCAAAAACTTGCTGAACCAATAAGGTTTGGCCAAACCTCGAGGTTTGCCTTACTTGCTTTAACCAGTGATGTTTGGCTCAAACCTCGCTTCAACAATGAGGTTTGAGTAAAACCTTGCTGTGTTGGAAGTTTAGGCCGAAACCTTGAGGTTTTATGCAAACCTCGAGGTTTGACTAGAAACTTACCAACTGCAAATTTTTTACCAAACTTTGCTTTAACAGCGAGGTTTTGGCCAAACCTCACTGTTGCGTGAGGTTTCACCGAAATCTCGAGGTTTCAAGCAAACCTCGAGGTTTGCTGTGAAAACTTACTTCCCATCGAGGATTCTGGCAAATATGTCAATTTTTTACCTTAATTTATCTTACCACTCTACCTTTAAATCTAGAAAATTATATATCCCTAGAAATCTCTTTGAGTCTTTTTTCCAATGCAAAAAGAATCAGCTTCAAATTCATTGTATTATAGAAGTTATGAGCCAAGCAATTACTACTGTTCTGAAACAGCTAAAATACCCTAGCGTCCAATTTGAAATTTCAACGTTCTCTCATATGATCTTCTTTTAGGTTGATATTAGATTCATTGGAAACCTTTGAGAGTCCGGTTTCATGCTCAAGAAGAATCATCTCAATTGGAGTTGTGGTTTGAGAGATATGATATAAATATCAAACCTTCTCTAGATTATCTCAAGCAAATTGAGCACCAACTTTAGAGAATTATATCTCTTTCAAATGAATTTATTTTACCATGTCCTTAATGTCCATATGTCACATTTAAAGTCTAGTTTTATATGAAATAAGTTTCAGCTCAATCAAATGTTTAGTTGGAAAGACATGGCTAAAAGATTGAACTTATATTTTGCTAACCGAAAGCAGAATGTCTGAACATTTTTCAAACCTCAAGGTTTGCATCTAACCTCAAGGCTTTACTTTTAAAAAGCCTACCTCAATGTTCCTCTTACTCCAACTCACATATAGTCATTTTGGCTCCGATTAAGATACTCCAACTACCATTTGAGCACAAAGACTTACAATACCATATCTAAGGACTTGAATCTTCATTTACTCATTAGATTTAACAATTTCATGTTTCTTCAATATCTTCTCTTCCTTTTCATGAATATTCTCCACTCATTTGATATCTTTATTCTTCCTTTTTATGATTATCTTCCAAACCTCAACTTGATATCATCTTCTTGACTAGTCTTTATGATATTTCATATTCAACATACTAGTTAGTCAATATAAGACAATAAATAAATTATGCAAACTTTTTTCTCTTAACATGAGGTATCTATATTTGACATCATCAAAACTAATCATATATCTAACACATCTACAGGGTGCCTAAGCTTTGTGTCATCAATCCTTTCATTTGCATGCCATGTCAATTGCTTAGCAATCTCTGTATTACTGTACAATCGCTTAAATATTGAGATAATAGGAAAATATCATAAGACCTTCAAAGAAATTTTTCCTTTCTTCTTCCCATACCGAGCAGCGTTGCACTTAGAACCATTCTCTAACGCTGCATACTGATTTTGAAATAATATGCAATCGTTAGGACATGTGTGTATGTTCTCATAATCCATGCCAGTTGTAGAGCAAAGTATCTACTTTACCTCATAAGTTTTGGTAGGAAGTTTATTTTCTTCTAGAAGCATATCTTTCAAAAGGTCAAGCAATGCCGTGAAATCAAAATCACTCAATCCATAGCGCACTTTAAAGTTGTACAATTTCAACACTACTAGCAATCTTGTGTATTTTGTACAACCAGCATATAATCATGTGTCATTGTTTAGTTTGTTTTTTTTGGAAAGAGAATTAGTTTACTTAATTTGATTGATCATTTAGTCTTCTATGGAATTGATCAAACATACACACGATAGACATGGCATGGTGAGACATATGATGTACGTAAGAATGGGTTCATAGCACGAGTAGGGCTTTAAATGAGTTTGACCTATTCATGCATGTTGAGTTTATGCTCTGTTGCAAATCTAATAAACTCTTTCACCCCATCTATGTATACCCTTGAACATCGATTAAATGACATCTATTTTCTATCAATCTACACACCTAGTTTGAATAACAATTGTTTTACTTATATATAAAAGCTAAAAATTGTAACAACATCATAAAAACATACAACTAATTGCTAAAAAATATTTTGACAAAACTAAAATATTAATTACTACAAAGAAAATTAATTAATATAAAAGATATTGACAAACCTAACTTATTTACCATACCAAATTAGAAAGTATTACAAGACAACAAATTAAACAAATAATTATTTTACTTGTATTACTAGTTAAAATTAAATTTTATTAAATGTAAACTAAGTTTTAATAAATTGTTAATATTGTGTTTCATTGGCATTTTTTTTTTGTAACAAGACCGCTTGGTAATCTGGCGCCAATTGGCAACCGACTAATCCGAACTCGAGGGGTAAGAGTGCCGCCCAAGTAGGCAGGGTTATCCCCTCTCCCAACGAGAGTGCTTTTTGGAATTCAAACACACGTTCTCATCCTTACGGGGGCTCAAACCCACTTACCAGTTGAGCCAACTACTCGTTGATTGTTTCATTGGCATTTTAAAACACTACCATATACATAATTAAAATTAAATTTTATTAAAAAAATGCATTAAGAATGATTCACTTGCCTTTCATGTGATATTAATTAAATAGACTAGCATATTGGGTAATAGAAAAGGCATTAATATTTCGATCCTATTTTGTGCAATAGCTATTTTATATTGCTATTCTTTTTATTAGTAAATATTTTTCAAAACTCTATTCCTAAAAAATTACATAGCATTCAAAAAAAATTATATTAGATCTACTTTTTCCAGTATATTTTTTCCCTTACTTATAGTACATTTTTTTATAATATATAAATAATATTTTTATCTAAAGTTTTAGACATTACATCATTTTCAAAAAAGATAAGAAATATGCCCATGGTGAAGTGAAATCGATGGCATATTATTGTTCCCAAAAGAAAATAAAAAGGCAAAATATTAGTTAGATATGGCATTAATCCTTTTATTTTTTTGACTAGCCCTAAATAATCTAAAAAGAGAGAAACTAATAAAAGTCCACAGTACTTCCATCAAAAAATAGATAAATAACAAATCACACTACGTTCAACAAGTATATCCAAAATGTAATTTTAATGTTAAAAAGGCAAGTACACTAATAAAAGAGAAACTAATAAAGGTTTACAATACTTCCATCAAAAAATAAATAAAACATCACACTGTGTTCAACAAGTATCTCCAAAATGCATATTTAATATTAAAAAGTTAAGTACAATTTGAACTATAAGTTGTGCAATAGACAAAAAGATTACATATCCAGAGTTTATTTTTTGGGACATGAGTGAGTGGGAACCAACATGAAAAAAAAAAAGACAAGGAAAAAATAAATAAGAGAGCTCGTGTGCATACCTTAGTGGAGAAGAGATGGAATAAAAGAATGAAGTTGCTGCAGAAGTGAAAACAAATGGGACTAAGAGAAAGCAAAAAATAAAGAACACAAAGCTTCAGCACTAGAGAAGATGAGAGAAAGGAGTTTGAGAGAAAAATGTAAAAGATAAGAGAAAATGAATGGACAGGAGACGGAAGAAGAGAAAAAAAGGGCACCGAGGGCCCAAGTGAGTGCCACACCACGCTAGGCCTTTAACTGGGCACATGGCCCCAGTGTTAAAGCCCCAAGGGGCTCTTAAGGGGATTTGTTGGAGGCAAAGCCTCTAGTTGGGCGGGCACCACTTGCCCAACAACAAGCTTTGTCTCAACTTTTTAACCCAATTTGGGGTGCTCATCTAATTGAGCACCCCTATAAGTACCCTTTCAATTTTTTTTAAAAAAAATTAGTTTCTTCTTCCTATAGTGCTTTTTTAAATAAGTGTTTCATAATGTTGTGTATTATCTATGACATTTGTTTCAAAAAGTGCCATAGGATCTTTAATCTAAAAAACAAACATATGATGAGGCACTTTTTTAACAGAGTGTTATAATAGATGTGCCACTTAATCCTTTTTTTGTAATAGTGATATTTGTCAATATTCTCCAAGTTCAAATTCAAATAAAGAAAACACTAACAAGACAAATTAAGAATCACGTGCTTTTCTACCTCAACACCGTACAACATAAACATAACTTATAAATGTAACACCATTTCATTGCATGAAATCTAAAGAATGAGTTGCAATATACTTATAAATAATGATGCGCGTTAACGATTTTATGCTTTCATTAACAAAAAAAATAAAATAAAATTGGAAAAATTACCCATAGATCCTAAATATGCAAATTAAAAATATATAGCCCCAAAAAAATTTATATTTAAAAGTTAAACTTGCATGCATGTTTTTGAGTAAAATTTATAATTTATAGTTATAAGTAAAACTTTCATATTGTAAGTCAAGTTATATTATTACAAGTCAACCTTGTAAAATTTTGAATTTATCAATATTTAATTTTCCTAGTAATTTTCCCTTTAATTTTATATTGTTTAATGGTATTATGATAATTATACATATTTATATTAAGTACTACCTCCGATTCTAAATATAATACTCATTTGACTTTATTGAAAAGAGTAAGGAAGATAGTTAAATTATTTTAAAATATTTATTTTTTATTTTTTTCCTCCAAATTAATTTGTTTGACTTATAATTAATATATGATCTAATAAAATATAATATATTATATGATTAAACAACTCATTTAGCTTTCTTAATATCTTAAAAAAAGTCAATAAGTTTTATAATTAGGACCATAAATAATATATTTTATAAACTCTTTTTTATATATAAGAAGTATATTTTATACTACCCTTGTCATATCTATAAGTCAATTTTCTACTCTACCCTATGAATTCTTGCCTTAAAATTTAAATTTTTTTTAACCCTACCCCTATCTATTATATTCTCTAAACCAATAGTCTAAACACTCATTGGGCCACCTCATCCTTGGTGTCACCATTTATGATCTCAACTATTGGTCACTCACTCCAAGTCATCTTGCCATATAAGCCATTAACTTGAGTTTTTTTTCCCCAAACCTTGCTTCTCAATCTGTCCAATCTCCCTTGTCATTCATTAATTTTCCTTCTTTATGCTTGGTTCCAATGTTGCTTCCTCCCAATGTTGTTTTAATGTTGCCAGCCACTCTGACCATTCTCCCTTCCCATTAATTAATTGACATTCATTTTGTTTTGTTTCAATGTTGCTACCTACTATTGTTTTATATCATTCCATGATAGAATCAACACAACCAACATGGCACTCACTAAAGTATCATCCATTGATCAGTTGAACGATTCTCAAACTGGTTGGACGATTTCGCTCAGGGTTGTTCGGTCCTTTTGATGTTTTCCTTCAAAATCTTGCAGTGGAATCACTACTTGCAACATTGTACTTGCCGACATTAAGATTTTTTTCCACAGTATTATTTATCCGTCAATGTCAAAACCCGTTTAACATTGTTTTATCTTTGTTGCTACTAACATTTTTATGTTTCGTTAATCAATAGAGAAATATGGTTCTCGATGTTGTCAGTCGGATAAATCTCGTATGACGATTTTGCGGCATTATTAAAGAATGTAATTTCGTGTATAATGTTCGTAGATTCATCATGTAGACTGGTGTCAATCGTATAAATTCATAGTTCTGCATTTCGCTTGAAGCATTCTCAACTGTTGAATCTGTCCCTTATATTATTGGCTACCCAATATTTCATCTTCATTCTCTTTCTCAACTTGCAAACAACTCTTATGAAGAATGTAGCCTTTTTCTTCAGTATATCCTTACATTTTATTTATCATCTTCTTTTTTTTCCTTGCATTTTAAACATTGTCTTTGTACCTTTGTAGACGTTTATGGCCTCATGACTGATTTTGTCTGCTTTCGATTCATTCATGTTAATGGAGAGTTGATTGAAAAGTTTATATTTGATATTATGGATGACTAGTATGTCGTGTTCCTTGTCCTTCATTCATTTTTTCTTCTTTTTATTCTAAAAAGTGTTTGTCTTCATGTAGTAGTAACTCATTTCATTGTATCCTCCGTGAATCATCTGCTTATTGGGCCTACGAGGACTACATTGTGCTTCCTCAACGTGATGAACCAATTGTTGTTATTTAGTGGGTTATAATGGACAGGATCAATGGTAAATCTATGATTTAAACATTTCTAAGTACTATGTAAAACATGGATTTTTAGCATAATCTTTTTATTATTCCCTTATTTTGTTGATTACAAACTCAACATATTTGTGAATTAACTGTCTCAAGGTTGCTAAACTACAAAAAACATCATTGAATTATTGGAGCCAAAAGCGATAACCACAACTGAATCTTTTATGCGTCCATGGATCCCATATAACAAAACTGGAACTCGGAATTAAAATGTGATTTTTCAAGCATGGGTTATTTTCTAATTTAAGAAGTAATATATGCAGATCATGTGTTGATAATCATGACTTTTAGTAGTATTTTTAAAAAAACATCAATTTGACAGCAACGACTAACATTATTGATGTTTTGCAAACATCATACGTAGGTTATTTTTCCTGCTAATGACCAAAACTAAAAGGAAAACGTATTAAATCTACTTTTTATGCATGCGTTTTCTAATCTCAAATAGGAAGTGCCATGATTACAGTAAACGAACAACATTGGGATGAAAAATGTAGGTGAAATTATGATTTTCTACACCTTTCTCAACATATGGCATGCATTTTAATTTTTCAATTTAATGAATGTAGATTTTTTAAAACACAATTTCCAATGATTTCCGAATCACATTAAATCTATAAGGCAATATATTTATTAGTTAGTTCACAAAAACTAATTGTTTACATTGAAGTCATTGCATCAATTAATTTTTCAAGATACTGCATTCAATGTCATTTGTCTTTTGTTATTTATTTTCATAATGTATGGGAAATTAATCTTAACCACTTGACTTATTGGACCATTATGAATTAAAAGTTACGTGGTTCACCAAAAATTTGTTAGGCAGTAATTTAATTTGAGGGTTGTAACCATTTACTAAGATGAAATTCACTTTTGCACATTTTGGTCATTTTGCAATAATCCGTTAATAGATGCACGTCCATAGTGGGGTAGAAGAATAGACCTATCCAGATTCTGCAACATCTAACCATGTAAGTATTTCTATTCTATTGTCAGTTTTTATTTTCAATAATTTTCATCTATCTTCGAATTGCATGATTGCCCACTCCAATTTATAGCAAGTACAATAATGATTGGAAATTAGACCATGCCTTTATAGTAAGTCATAGCATGAACAGGTCGAAAAGAAACAGGTCCGCAAACTTCGTTCCTAACACCCCATTTCGTCAACAATTCTCTATACATTTTCATGATGGAATTGTTAGCTAGAGCGTTAGTCCTATTGTAATGGGAGGCTTTCAGGGAGGTGAAAATGCCATTAATCGAAGTCCTTCTAATATATTGGACACGACATTTACATTTCATGCTACTTCATTACAAGACAACACCCCTCAATCAAGATATCCTTTCTAAGATATAACCAACTACAGCTCTTCTATCTGCCCTGAAATAAAGAGAAGAAACAAAAATTCTGCTTCACTGGATACTAAAACTCAATGTGAAACAAGAATTAGTGAAAATGGAGTACCCAAATATACATTCATCAAGAATTGTATTTAAGAAGCAAAGTCTATAGCAACGAATTTAACTACTAGACTTGAATATGCTTCTTCACAAGGTATCCAACATTTCTTTTTGATAGTTTATTCTATCAACATTGTTGTCCTTCAATATTCATAATTCTGACCGCATTATCATGTCCACATTGGTCTACCAATATCAACCATCATTTTTTAAATTTCCTCTTTTTATTTAACCACTTTTTTTGTAATATAAGATCGGAAG
>JBAGKO010017286.1:0-11292 GCA_037177275.1 Acacia concinna | reverse complement strand
TTCATATTCAGATTCTTCCATAGAAACATCCCATCGTCTACCATGCCTTCTAGGATTTTGTCGAACTTGTTGCAGATTTGCAATCCTTTCATCTTGCCTATCCATCCTATCCCTTATTTCTCCAAAAATCACATTCATACATGCAAATTGTTGCTGCATTGCCTTGAATTTGTTTTCTTCATTCAATGGATTTCTACTACCACCATATGTGTCTTTTGCATCAGATATTGAATCTGCAAGAAAGATGTTAGTGAAATATATTTTCCTCACAAATTTCCGCACGTGTTCCCCTCAGAACTGTCACTCAACACTCGTGTTGCACTCAAAGTTGGCTTTTTAACTTGATGTATGTCACTATTTTGCCTTTTCTCTCTAAGATCCCTCTTGAAACTCTTGAAAGAACTAATTAATTTAATCAATGCAATCACAACTTGTAGAAATCAACAAAACTAAGAAATTTGGAATGGGAAAGCAAGTATGTGGAAAGAAAGAAGTTCAAGGAATTCAAGAGTTCAATTACCTCAATTTAGAATGATTTGCAATCAAATTCTAGATATCAAGATAGATGATTGCGTAGAACAATTCCAGTACATACAAAATTTGATATTTTGTCCTTTCTTTTTTGTTTCTGATTTTTTTTCACCCTTTTCTTCTTTGTCTTCCTTTTTTTTTCTTTCTCTCTTTTTTCTTGAATTTTTTTGCTGAAATCTAGAAAAATAACAAAAACCAATGTACTAACAGCAAACAAACCACAAGCAATTAGAACCCAGAAGTTTCGGAAAAAACACGACTAGATTAAACTGGGTAGAACGGACTAATGACAAATTGGATTGAAACGATTCCAAGCCGACTAAGAAGAGGAGAACTTAAATTATGAAATAGACATATTAAATATCAGGAAACTATAAGAAAAACATGATGGACACAAGAAAACCTTTCAGATATGAACAGAAACAAATCTGAAAAACAAACTCAAGAACAAGCACAAAACACAACGAAAAATGGATACAAAGAACAGAAGAGATAACCTGAGTTTAGATCCAAAGCTCTGATACCAAATCGTGCGAACCCACAAGGGAAAGATCCCACAACCAATTGAATATGCTTACCTAAAGAACGTTAAACAAGGATCGATGATCCACTTGAACTATTGAACACAAACGAACAATGACCCAAACTATTGGAAGACACTACAAGGATGATCAAGCCTTAATAAGTTTGTTAGTTCTCAAAATAACCCTAGAGAGAATCTTCTCTCAAGAATGCAAGTGCAGAAATGAAACTTTGTCAAATTTAAATTCCAATATGTTTACAATGGAGGTTTTACAAGTATTAAAAAGGCCAACATCCAAATCTGACCTAATTACTAAATGCACGCTTGAAATTTGAGATTACATACCATATTGGAAATCCAAAAGTCAAATTGCTACTTAATAATAACTTGAAATTCAAATCAATTCCAAATTGGAAAACTCATACTAATTTGAATTAAAATAAATTCGTTAGGTGGTTATGATATGTAAGTGAATTTACCTCTGTTGGATTATATGGTGATTTTCATGTTTATCTATCACATTTTATATGATTGATTGTGATGTGGTAGGAAGCTGCCCTAGAAAACCCCAAAATTACAGAAAGATTAATCTATGTAAGTGAATTTATAAAGATAACAAGAAAAGAATAAAGATCTAGAAACTAGGAACCCAATGAACACATGTTCCAAAAAACAGAGTCTATAAAACTCAGCACCCAAAGGAAACACGACCTAAGAACCCTTTGTATATATACACAAGAGTCAATCAACATGTTATGCCTGGTAGTATCCTCACAAGAATACACGATTGAATATGAAAACTGAGCCTACAAAGCTTGACCTTTCAATAGAAAATAAGACTTGACATAAACTAAAACCCCAAAAGCCCAATATGGTTAGGTATTTGGGAGTGCAAGGACGTCACTTTATTGGTCTTGGATGATTTTGGAATGTCACTTTGGCAGTTGGATGAAAGGATATCAGATTATGGTAAGATAATAGCTGAATATATGAAAGTCTGAATTTCATGATAAGTGGGTAATGTGAATATCATTTAAATGAGTTAAAGAATATGAATAAAAGGATATTTACAAGATATGGTTAAAAGGATATATATTCAAAAGGTATGGTGATTTGAATCCATTCAAATCAGATTTAGGGCAGATTTAAATGAATTCTATTGATATTGTAGGATAGTTGGGCTTTTTTAAAGCTGACTCCTAAAGATAATTAAATAATTCCCTAATATGCCTTAAGTAATTAATTAATGGCATCTAGGACACTTAAAAATAAATAAGAATTTTGTTCTTGGGTTTTAATTAATGATGGCCAGCCCATTACAACTCAAAGCAAAATGAACTTCTGATTGCTACTTGGAACTTGGGCTCATTTATAACTAACCCAAGCTCATCTATTTAAGGCATTGCATCCTTTAGCTCTCCTTGGCTCATTTGGAGGCTTTCTTCATTTATCTCTTCAATTTGGGCTCTATATGGTGTAAGCCCAACTTCTTTAGTAGTCATATAAGTGATATCCCTTGGTTGTGTATTTTAGGCCTCGTACAACTTCTCTTCGGCTTGAAGATCCAAAATAATTCCTTGTGGCCCCCTTCCTAGCATGTTTCCTTCCTCTTGTCATTAGGTCTCCAATTCCTCTTAATGGATCACACAACGTGGGCTGTAGTTCTGGACTCTTTTGAGAGGCTCTTTGATCTCCACCATTCCCTCCCTCCTTGAAAGGATTCTTCCTCAAATTGCCACCTATATCTTAAGGGGACATGTTTGCAACTTTAAAGGTAGGACTAACATTATACTCACTAGGGAGGTCCACTTTATAAGCATTATCATTGATCCTTTGAACTATTTGAAAGGGTCCATCTTCTCTCAACGTGAGTTTAAGCTTTCGTTGAGATGGGAAACACTCCTTTCTAAAGTGCACCCACACCCAATCTCCAAGTTCAAAAATGACCTTCCTTGATCGTAGCTCTTGCATTTAACTCATTCTTCCTTTCAATATTTGCTTGAACTTTAGCATGCAAGTCCTGCAAAAATTTTTCCTTTTTCTCCCCTTCAAGGTTAGCATGTTCATTGTTGGTAAGGGAATAATATCCAAGGGAGTCAAAGTGTTGAATCTGTAAAGAGTTTCAAATGGAGAATAACATGTAGTGGAATGAACAATTTTATTATAAGCAAATTCAACATCTGGTAAGCATTTTCCCCAACTTTTCATTTTCTTTTGTATAACGCAATAATGTTGTTAATGTCCTATTTATGACTTCTGTTTGCACATCCCCAATGGTAGAAAACAACAATTTAGCTCCTAATATATTCCATAGAGTTCTCCAAAAGTGAGCCATTTTGCTGAACTTATCCACAAAAATGCTATCTTGACCACTAAAGGACCTAGGCAAACCAAGCACAAAATCCATGGAAATATATTAGTCCAAGGGTTTAGGGTGATTAGGAATAGGTAAAGCAGTATATAAACCATGAGGTTTGCTGCAAATCAAGATGAAGCTTCAATGGAGCAAGGCTTGTAAAAGGAGCCCCAAGCTAAAGGAGGAAAGTCCATTGTCACAAAAGATCCATTACAAGGTATTAGAGGCCCAATGACAAGAGCAAGAACTAAAAGCAATGAAGGAGTTTTTAAATTATGTGATAAGAGAGCTTAAAGAGTTGGAGTCTACTTATTTGAAAAAGGCATATTTTATTTTATGCAAAAGAGCCAAAGAGTACCGTTCACATTGTTAGAAGCCCAATAAGATGATGTGCAAGGCCCATGTACAATCCAGATTTGAAGAATTCACTTAAAAATATTATGTGACAAGCATGTGCCAAAGAGGAGGAGCATAAGTGACATCCAAAACAATTTAAGAAGCATCTAGAAGATGTCCTTATTCATTTTTTCGGGTTTAATTTTATTTTAGGAAACTTTCCTATTTTTGTTTGGATTGAATAAAGCCTTTTTGGTCAAAGATTATTCTAGAAGACAATGAATTGTTTCCTAGTTTTAGGTAGCTGATTTGTTCTTAAAGATCAAGAATTTTCTAATTCCTTTAGTCTTGAATGGTGCCAATGAAGATAATCAATCGTCATTAAGGCATTAACCTTGTGGCATCTTCAACACTTGGGTCCATGTTCTTTCGTGCTGAAGGGTTCAAATGGATCTCTATATCTTTGTTGCCTTTCTTAGGGTGAGTATATTTTGGATTGGTTGTAGGTTAGTGGGATCTTTCCCTTGTGGGTTCACACTAAGGTTGAACCCTAGATTTTTCTCTCCTACATGATATATAACACTTAGCACAAATAGAGATAACATCATGAATTGAACATTTAGGCCAACAAAAATGTTCTTATATCATATCTAAGGTTTTATGAATACCAAAATCTCTCCCATTAATCCTCCTCCATGAGTCTCTTTTATAGCACATGAATTGAACATTTAGGCACACATAACTTCCCCTTTTTAAAAAGGAAACCATCAAATTTATAGTAACCATTATACCCATGTATTTCACAAGAAGTCCATATATCACCAAAGTCAGGATCATGCACATAGAATAAACCTTTAAGCATTTCAAAACCAAGCAATCTATTATGCAAAGATGTGAGTATGACAGACCTGTGTGATAAAGAATCAGCAACCACATTCTCTCTTCTTTGTTTATACTTAATAACATACGGAAAAGTTTGAATGAATTCTAACCAACAGACATGACTCTTGTTTAACTTACCTTGGGATTTCAAATATTTCAAAATTTCATGGTCTGAATGGATAATAAATTACATAGTGTTCCTTATCATATGTGGAATAATTTAATGCTACACCATTCAATTTTTCACTAAAATAAGCTATAGGCATAAAGTCTTGCATTAAAACTGCCCCAATCCCTATACCAAATGCATCACACTCATTTTCAAATACTTTAGAAAAATAAGCTATAGGCATAAAGTCTTGCATTAAAACTGCCCCAATCCCAATACCAAATGCATCAATGATGCGATCTAAGAGATCCATAATCTTACCTCTTCAAATTCAATTAATGACCATTCAAGTTCAAATGAGCCCTTTGATGGAGGAGGACATCAAAAGGAAGCTGTTGATAAAGTTTTTGGCTTGGAGGCATCAAACTAAAGAGTTTGGATCAAGAGCTACGCATGGGTTTTGAATTTGGAATTGATTTGAATTCCAAATTAGACTTATGGTAAAATTTGGAATTGATTTGAATTCCAAATTAGACTTATCAAGTATTCAAATTAGTATTAATATGTAATTTGACTTTTTTTTTCAATTTGGTATGTAATTTCAAATTTCAAGGTTTCCAATTAGGCCAGATTTGCATGTTGCCTATTAATACTTGTAAAACCTCCATTGTAGACATTTTTGAGATTTGGAATTTAACAAGGTTGCAATTTTGCACTTGTGTTCTTGAGAGAGGATTCTCTCTAGGGTTCTTTTGAGAACTAATAGACTTATTAAGGCTTGATCATCCTTGTGGCGTCTTCCAACACTTCGGGTCCTTGTTCGTTCGTGTTCAAGGGTTTAAGTGGATCATCGATCTTTGTTTAGTGTTCTTGGAGTAAGTATATTCAATTGATTGTGGGTTCGTGGGATCTTTCCCTTGTGGGTTCGCATCATTTGAAAAATATCAAGCAACAGAGATGTTCAGAAAATAGCTCTAATACAAAGGAGATTGAGAGTTTGATTTTTATGTATATAACATATATATGTAATGACACCACTACGTTGTTCATTATTAATATATATGGCCAGGGATTTTTTGTATATATACATGTATTATATATTCATTCAATACATATTTCATTTTTGTACCTACGGGTGTATTCTGCTGTTTTATTACATACGAATGCATGGGCTGATGAAAGTGCCCCTGTGATGTAAAATTTTTTTGGACATAAGATATGGCGGTTGTTGAAATCAACCGTCATATATCATGAAATTATAAAGCAATTAATGATAGTGGTTTCATTTACAATTGTCATATATAGGCTAAAATATATGGAAGGTAAATGTAGAAAATCGTTATATATGTAAGCAATATATGGCGGTTGAACACAACCGCCATATGTACATATATGGCATAAAATTCAACAGCCATATATGGGTAAAAACAATTGTCAAATATAGAGAAATATGTAGTAGTGCTAGCTGTGACCCATATAAGTTTGCTCAAAAACCTATTGATCTTTGAGTCTTGAAATTGAACGAGAAGATGATTCTGTCACCTAATACCCACAACATTACTCATAAAATTAGCTTGAATCTCCAATAGATCCAAGTCAACTCTCCTACTTCTGTAACCTCGAGTATGATGAAGACTACTCCAATTGGATACTGGCAATGACCCCAAACCAATCTATAAAGGACACTGGTAGAAGCATACGCTCGTCGACTTTGTCAAACATCCATATCCCATGACCCTACCATGTGGTAAGCTGTCCTAGTGTGTTTTTACTTTATGTCAGTGTGTTTTCCAATAAACTTTACTTGTGCACTGTTATTATAACATCCTGAAAATTCTTAGGTCTAGGTAAGGTAGTTGGGGTAGACCGAAGGTCGTACTCTGATATTTTTCAAGGCTTAGATGGGGTATTTGGGGTGAACTGAGGGCCTTAGTCTGTAAAGGGGAAAAAGATTTCACAACTATTGAAGTGAAATCTGAGGAAGAACCTATGTGTAAAGAGTAAGAATTCAGCAAAGTTCAAGGCTTGAATTAGATCAGGTTTGAAAGCCCCGAAAATTCTCATAAAATCTCAGGAAATAGAAAAGAGTGTTCAGGACAATATATGAACCTTAGAATGAGGTTATGAGGTCATATAAATATTTAATGAATTTTGGAATATTTTAGTGATTTTTAGCCGGACCGGGTTTTTGGTTGAAAATTAATTATTTTAGATATAGAGGGACCTCAATGTTCTAAGTTGGAATTAGGGGCAATTAGCATAATATGTGAGAGAATTTCTAAGATTATCTCAAGCCTAGAAGGAGGTTCAGAGATATCAGCAAAAATTGATGAAATCAGCTAATCGCCAATAAAATGAACTTTAGAATCCAGATCCTCATATCCTTGGCATGTTCTCTCCTAGCATTTGTTGCATTAAAACTGTACTATTTTGGCATAAATGAGAAGGGTCCAACCTTCCTTTTTTTTTAAAAAAATAACATGTAAGGTTTTACAATTTTTTTAAGTAGTACCCAATGTTTTAAAATAATTTTGTGTCTGAAAACAATTTTTTATAACATCAATATCTGACAATATGTATATTGAACTATTTTTTATCAATAAATTTTAGTATAGGAGCCCACAATATCTGATAAGATGTGCACTAAACTATTTTTTACTAAAACTTTGTATTTTACAATTATTACTTCTTACTAAAACTCTGAATCTTATAGTTATTTTATCACATTCATCATCCTAAATTATTTTTCTAGTTGCGACGAAGAGCTAATAATTTCTAAGAGTATCAAGTATTTGACAATATGTGCACTGAACTAATTTTTTACTAAGACTTGGTAACTTATAAGTATTATTTTTTTACTAAGACTCTAAATCTTATAGTTATTTTTATCACATTTAGCACCGTAAATTATTTTTTGAGTTACAACGAAGTGCTAAGAACTTTTAGGAGCACTCAGTATCTAACAATATGTGCACTAAACTATTTTTAATTAAGATTTTGTATCTTACAGTTATTATTTTTTTACTAAGAATATGTATCTTACAGCTATTTTTATCAAATTCAGCACCCTATATTATTTTTCTAGTTATAACGAGAAGCTTTAAAATATTTTTTAAAATTGTTTTAGAATACAAAATTATTTTAAAATATTAGATACTACCTAAAAAAATATTTTAAGGCTCTATATATTATTTTTAGGAAAAAGAGGGTGGACCCCTTCCATTTACACCAAAATAGTGCAGTTTTGGAGCAATAGCCGCCAGGGAGGGGATCTAAGTTTGAGAGCGAGTGATTACTTTTCTTTCCAAATATCTTGCTTCTATGTATCCTTTCATTTCATTTTCATTGTGCCTTCAGCTTCTTTCAATTCTTGACCTTCTTTCTTCTTCGTCGTCCTAACATCAAGCGAGCAATAGGTTTAGGTTTCATATTTTCATTTCATCTTTTTTTCCCATGATAAGTCACTATTTTGTATGGTTTATTAGGCTTAATGTGTGCTTTAAATGTGAAAGAATAAGAGTAGAAATGTATTATTGTGGATTAAATGGGATAAACAAGTGCATGAGGGTATCTTGGTCATTTTAGCATAATTAACTGTTAAAATTGTTATTAAAATGCAATTATATGTGTGACCTTGATTTGGTATAAATGGTGTAGGTTTGAAAGAGAAATTGGAAGAAATTAGAGTTTAAAGATGAAAAGGACTAAATTGCAAAGATCAAAAGTCTCCAAGGGCATTTCTGGAAATTAATCAAGGACCTGGCTACAAAGAAAGAAATGTGCAAACTAAAACTAGGAAGAAAAGTCAAGGCGGGGTCTGATTCATTAATTATGCCAGGGTTAAATTGAAAATAAAGAAAGCTGAAGACCAACTCAAACTCGGAGTGAACCTGGACCATTGATTGCGATTACCTGAGATCTAATCTAAGCCCTCTAATGAAACACATCGTTTTACTTAATGAAGGATTGATCTCCACCGTATGAGTTGAATACCGTGACTAGATGATGACCGTAGGATTATAACGGCTATATCCATCTAAAAATAGTTTCGGATCCAATATCTTCCTTACTCATTTCGCACTTGCAACTGCATGAGTGACCCGTGGTATTAAACTGAGGATTCCATTATGTTTAAGGGATCATTCTTCCATTTTCTCCTCCCAGATCCATTCGTCCGTCAGTGAGAGAGAGTTTGTGAGTGGTTTCTACTGCGAGATCACGTGAGCAAGGAGATCACATTCTACAATATGTAAGATTTTAGCAAGCTCCAATGACACAATATCTTGGCCTCTGTGATGATCTATGGCTGATTCCTTCGATTTTTCATGTAATGTAGCTTAGATTTGAGCTCTGTGATGTATATGAACCATTGAATTCCATGTTCTTCCTTTGTTTTATAATCTTCCATTTTTTCTGGTAAGATGTCACTGGAATTCGTTCTTTAGACCTGTAAAGCATGCGATTATGTTTTTCATGAATTATAGCTCGAATTTTGAGTACTTTGTGACTGGATGAACCTAGATCTAGATGTTTGAAAGCATGGATGAATGATTTATGACTCTCATTGATCAATGGAGTCTTCTTGCTAGTTGAACTATGGAATTTTCATGCTAAACTTGTTTTCTGATCCATTTTCATGTTTGGATTCAATGGTAACTTCTGTTGCAATGATAGTCTAAGTGAAATTACATAGAAAACTAGTTATTGTTGAGGTAGTGTGTAAGAAATGGGAAGTATCATAGGCATACATGCTTGAACCAATCTATTTCCATTGATTTTCCTTAGCTATTAGGAACAATAGCAATCTGGTTGTGAAGTTTAATTTGTTAATTAAATAGTCTAGTTTAATTAGACCTAAAAGGAAAGGGAAAAATAAAATAAAAAGAGTGAAGAAAGCCTCAAGTGGGAGAATGACCTAAGTTAATCTTTAATCTAGTTTTTAATTGAATAATTAGCTTAATAAAATAGCTTAATCACCCCCTCTTTTCATTATTTATGGTTTTATTGTGGCATGTTAATCCTAGTTTTTGGTTGCATTTTCCCTTCTGCATTTCATTTAACTTCTAGTTGGTGTTGTTTTCTAAGCTAATGAAAAGCTAATATATCTGAAATAAGAAGAGAAGTAGATTTGGAAGCTGCATTTTCCCTTCTGCATTTCCTTTATCTGTTCTCACATTCTTGTTTTGCTTGACCTTTATTTTAGCCAAGTTGGTAAATAAGGGTTCCTCTCTCTCTCTCTCTCTCTCCAGCTCTTTAACTTTTTTACATTTCATCTTGACTATGCTTAAGCTTTGTTTTACCTATCATTCTTTTCATTTTGATTTCAACATGATTGTATTTGTAACATCTCAAAAATTCTTAGGCCTAGATAAGGCAGTTAGGGTAGACCGAGGTTGTACCTTGACATTTTCTGAGCCTAGATGGGGTATTTGGGATGAACTGAGGGCCTTAGTCTGTATAGGGGGAGAGAGAGATTTCACAACTGTTGAGGTGATATCAAGGGAATGACCTTTCTGTAAAAAAAAAAGAATTTGGCAAAGTTTACAGCTAGATTTAGGTCGGGTTGCCCCAAAAATTCCCACAAAATCCTAGAAACTAGAAGAGAGTGACCAGGCCAATCTATGAGCCTTAGAATGAGGTTGAGGTCATATAAATATTCAATGAATTTTTGAATATTTTAATAATTTTTAGCCGAATAATGTTTTTGGCTAAAAATTAATTATTCCATATAAATGGGGACCTCAATGTTCTGGATTGGGATTTGGGAAAATTAGCATAATATGTGAGGGAATTTATAAAATTATCTCAAGCCGAGAAGGAGATTCAGGGATAGCCGCAAAAATTGCTGGAATCGGCTAATCATTGAAATAGTTAATTTTCGGTCAAAAATTTATTCTGGGAATTCTAGATATCCAAAAATTCTGAAATTTGAAGGGTAGCTGGCTGACATATTTAGAGAGCCGTGAGAAACATTTGGGAATTTTTGGATGAGTATAGAATTTTCTAAAACTTTTCCATTAATTTAAGCCGATAAGGGAGAGACTACCGGAAGAAAGTAAGCTAGATAAATCCTCTGGGGCCCACAATGGATGGGGCCAGCCTTGCTTAGTCAAGAGAGGATATATAAACTTTTAGAATATTCTAGAGTATGCTAGAAAAGTTTCAAGCTCCAATGTGAACGAGGTTAGCCACTTAAGTTGACCTTTAATTTAGTGTGCTTGCCAAATGTGGCCTTAAGCTTGGCCTATAAATAGAACAGCCCCCCACCCATTTGGCCGTGAGGTTTGGGTCTCATAGCAAAGCTCTAGCAGTTTCAAAACTTGGCTGTTCCACTTGGAATTTCTGGACGATTCAAGCTACACCGATTAATCTTGTTATAGAGGTATGTTCTAGCTTTATTTTCCTTTCATTTATCTCCTCTTCTCCACAGTTTGGAGGCACTACCAAGAGGGGGAGGTGCCGTCCAATTTCAGCCAAACATGAGGGAGGGAGTTTTGAAATTGTTTTATGGTTTAAAGCATTGAAAAAGGCTAGAACAAGGTGTGTATGCTTGAG
>JBAGKO010017266.1:0-11293 GCA_037177275.1 Acacia concinna | reverse complement strand
AAATTAAATGCTTAAAGACCCAAGTTCATCAAATCAAGTCACACTGTAATACCGATTTTTGTGAATTCCCCAGAATCACGAACGTCGTCATAATCGTAGTTCTTGTTAGCAAATAAGAGGCCATTGAACGCCTTAAGCAGCTTCAATCGTTCCTCTGTGTGTGCGCTTAGATAAACGTTTCTTCAACAGCAGAGGCATTGTAGAGATAGGAGTAGGGGTTTCTTTGGGAGCCGCAGACATTATTGCTTGCCTGAGGTTTGCAGTGGCGGCGGAAATGAAAAGTCTTGTATGGAGGAGACAGCACTGTAATATCTGAGTAACACAATGCATCGAAAAAAGAGAGAAATAACGCATGTGGCTTTTCACCTTAGATTTAGGGTTAGGGTTTGTATTGGTGGTGATGCTTGGCCTCAGGGTTGTAGGGTTTGGGCTCATATCTTTTATGTGTCTTATTATTAACTTTTTAGGTCAAGATGTCTTTATCTCATAAGAGACAGTACTCGGCACAAATAAAGAAAATCAAGACGTATAATCACAAGAAAAAAATAATAATGTCTTTCTATGGCCCACTTTCCCCCCACGAGAGTATCTTCTAGAATGATAATATGATGTGTAGAATTGGATAGCTCTCTCCACCTTTCCTCCTTGTTCTCCCAATTATTGCTCCTCTATCTATAATCTAAAAGTAGGGGCTCCTCACTGTGTGTGGGTGTGTTTTTTTGTTGTTGAATATTTTACTCTAATTAATAATGATTGTCAATTTTGACCCCAATGATTATCAATGAAATGATTTTATCATTTTAATTTTCCAAGAGTTGTCGATGAGATGGCTGCATAGTTACGTTGCTTGACCACCTCAGAAGGTAGAAGGTGCCCATACATCTACGTATCTCTATGAAATCTGTGAAGGACGTTTTCTGAAATTGGCGTTGAAGCCATGTGCTTTGGCGGGCCATAGTCTCCAGACCAAAAGTCAGACGTACTGTGATCTGGCAGTTTACATTAAAATGGCAACTGCAGTTTTTGCATTACTAAAGTGGAAATGGTGACTATGACTGATGAGGGGAAATCTGAAAATGAAAAAACAAGCATTCCTATGAAGCCCGTTTTTGCATTACTAGAGTGGGATATTTTTAGAGGGGTGGGAAATATTATGTCCTGTCCAACTAAAATACCGATGCTAAATTTTCAGCCAAGTTTACCCATTTGATTATGAAAATAATGGTTGTTAGAAAATCTACAAATCAAACTCCATCTTGCCAAAATACTAAAAATTAAATCTATATAATTAAATCCTTTCTTTTCAAAACCTATATGACTTATTGACTTTGGACTCAAAATCAAAACAAGAAAGAAAATTAGGACGACAACTTTGCATTTTAGTTCTAAAGAGCATGTGCTTCTTGTGGGTTGCACGGGGAGCTTTTACATATTAATATATTCTTTGTTTATTTGATATTTTAGTGGTAATATTATTTTAATAGTAAATACTTACAATTTAATCATAATTACTAATTAGTAACAATAAATTCTTCTTCTTCATCAAAATTCGTTCCAGTATATTGATCAAATCAAGTATTTTCATTGTCCAACAAAGTTCAAATTCCTTCCTCTGTTGCATTGTATTACTAAAGTATTTTGAGCTTCTTGCTATCAATTAGTGATTTGACGTGCTTTGATAAAGTGACTTGATTCATATACTCTTTGGGAAAGCTATTCTTTCTAGCTTTCTAGCTGTTCATAGTCAACTATAGGAAACCTAAGATAGTCCTGCTTAGCCCATGCACTGCCATTTCTCTCTCCACATTCATCACTTAGTCCATGCACTGCCATTTCACTTCAAAATTAAAAGCTTCACCGCAACTAAATCAAATATAGTCTGAATTAAACTATACTATAGCTAGCATGCAACAATACTGCTGGGGATACGCCATAGTCGGAATTGAGTCTAACAATGCTTAAACATAATTGCAATAAAGTATAATTAAATACTTAAACAGGACTGACTAAAAAGAAATATGTGGGAGATATAGCTTACCTTACGTATCAAAGGAATCTAAATATAAATTCATTATTTCTTCAAGTTTGTTTAATTTCTTCCTTCTCTAATGGGAGGTTTAAATTTAAAACATTCAGAATTCGCTTTCTAAGAAAACGTTGTTGCAATTTTTATGGACAAATCCATCTATTCTATCCTCTTAAAGCTTGTAGTGAGTAACAACAGTTTTAAAAATGGATTTTATTATTAATCTAGTTCTTTAAATAGGTTTTTTCGCTTATAAATAGGTAAAAGATATTTCAAGAAATCCCTAAACCATCCCAACAATATCTCTTTTCTCGCAGCTTGACCCATGCAGATTTTGTATACCCAACTTTACTTTTACACATTTATATCAACCCATTTCTACTTCTCACTCTTAATAATGAAACAAACATTATATAAGGACCCTAACTTATAATTAATTAAGTTATTCCCCAAGCAATTAAAGCTTTAAAATTGCACATTTAATATGGAGTATAATTTATATGTAGTTTTATTTTTTTAACGATTAAATCATAAATTAATTGTAAATATTAAATATATAAACCATAAAAAAACCATGACATGACTCTTCCAGAGAATATTTTGTGATTAAGCGTCACATATGTTGGCGCCACTATAGGTTCCTGTGGCACTTTAAGAGAAGTTCTATTTTAAAAAAAAAAATTTAAATTTTTCCTTCTGATTCTATATGCAAACAAATTAAAACCTTAATTAAATGTAATTCTAATATCAAATACAATACAAATAAGCAGTTAATCAAGGATACTTACTGATTATTGGAACTCAAGTAGATAGTTGAATTC
This sequence comes from Acacia concinna, assembly GCA_037177275.1. NCBI lineage: Eukaryota > Viridiplantae > Streptophyta > Magnoliopsida > Fabales > Fabaceae > Acacia > Acacia concinna. Next base: position 8,446 of record JBAGKO010017266.1, on the reverse strand, counting down.
CAACCTAACCATAAAACATGAAAAAAAATATTAAAAATCAGTTAAGAAAAAAAAAATCTATTGAACAAGAGAACAAGAAGAAAAACATCAGAATAAATCATACAAGAGAACAAATCATATAAGAAAACAAGAGAGTAGGTAGAAATAAAATTTAAAAAAGAACCCAAAAAAAAAACGAAACAAAGCCGGAGCTTTTCGATGTACCTTTTTAGTAAAGATCAATCTGAAGAACAAGCAATATTGAACCTCAAACTTTAATGGAGGTAGAACCATAGAACTGAAAGAAATAAAGAAAGAGGGAAGAGAAACGAGAAGGAGAAACTAAGAAAAAAAGAGAGACAAAGTTAAAACAAGAGAGTCAAAAAATAAGCGGAAGAAAAAAAAAAGGAAGGAGATAAAACTTTCATATATTGTGGCACTTATTTAAAAAAATGTCATATGAAGTCAATATATATTGTGGTGCTTATTAAAAAAGCGTCACAGGAAGTCAATATATATCATTAAAAATTAAAAAATGAAAAGACCCCATTCACGCCCAACACTGTAGAACCCCCTTGGGGGCGCTTCTACCGTGTTGGGCGTGAATGGGGGTTCTTTTTTTTAATTATATATGTTGACTTCCAGTAACGCTTTTTTAAACAAGCACTACAATAGTTTTTTTTAATTACGTACAAAAATATATTTATGTTAAAATTGTAACGTTTTTTTAAGAATCGTCACAACATCAACATGTGTATCACTTTTTTTTTTTTTTTATTTATTTTGTAGTAGTGATTAATCATATGCTTTATCGTTAAAGCTAAGGGTTTGACCATCATGAGTTGGACATTATGGGGAAGGGAAATCACTTGCGATCAATGAAAATGCAAGTTGAAACTTCAAAATGGCTATTATAGTTCGTATGCGGCTTACAATTAGGAAAGCTGAGATAAAATAAAATGCATGAGGAAATGTGAATGACATCTCTACGAAAACAAAAAATAAAAACAGAGAGAGAGAGAGAGAATTGGACTTAGACAAAATAAAATGTGGCTGGAATGGCTCATAGCGTAGTCAAATAGTGATGTGGCATGCTAACCACACCTATGACATTAGAGTAGGTTCCAGTCTAAGAAAGAAAAGAACACAACTACTTTATTCTCACTAAGTCCAACGCCATCATAGCAAAGACAGAATGCAACAGAAAAACATTTATTGTTCATATGCGAAGGTGTCTGTCATGGCTAAAGGGCATTTGTAAATTTCACCCCAGCTTCTCTTTTTAGCTAAGTAAGTGTTTGGCTGAAAGAAAAAGACACATTTATGTATCCTTAATTTTTTTTTAAAACACATGAATGTATCTTTTTCTCTTAGCCAAGCACCTTTTTAGTAAAAGAGAGAAGCTGAGCTCAACTTAATACTAGCCAAATTAAAACTTAAACTCATTAATATTGATATTAAACAAGTGCCTTGATCTGACCATTTCTACTTGTTAGAAATATTGCTTTAGTATATAGATTGGTGAAAGATAAAATAAAATTTAAGTTTTTTAAAAAAATATTCTTTGTTTTAACTGTTCAAAATAATGATAAAAAAAACTTACCAAATATTAAATAATGTATATAGAACTATAAAAGACTACCAAGAGAAAACGCGAGGGAAAGAGAATTTTTTTAAAAAAATAGATGTATGTCCACTAATTAACATTTATTAATAATTTCACCAACGTTTTAATTTGTGAATAATACAAATTACTTAAAGTTTGTATTTTATATTAATATTGATTTTAATGACAGCATAATTAATCTATTTACCTCAATTTCGTCGAATTCCTTATTAAGTCAATCAATTTATATATATATATATATATATATATATATAATAAACGTATACAACATATCAAATTCTAAAGTCAGTCAACATTTAATTTTCTTTATGTTGGATGCGTTGCCAATACTTGTTTATTTAAGGTTTATTTATTATAAAATAAAACATTTTTAAGATTGTCAACCCATCACCGTGCAACCTAATATGAAAAATACAACAATGCCCAATTACAAAGATAACTTCAAAACTAATTTCAAAATCCTCAAAAACCATTATCAAGTGACATTTTAATATCTTACAGGCATTAGATTCTATATATTTTAGAGGCTTCCCAATTTTTTTCTTATATTTCTTTTATCATTAGATTCTATATAAAATGAGTGACATTTTAATATTTTACAGGCAAAAATGAGACATTTTCAATATTTTATAATTTTTAAAAGATTCAATAGTATTAGTGAAAAGGAAAATTGCACTAGTATTCTTAAAACTTTTACTAAATCTTTGAAAAATCATTAAAAAAATGAAAACCACTCCATTTTTTATTCATAAGACATCAAAAGTGTCACTCAATTTATTTAAAATCTAATAGTAAAAAGAAACATGGAAAAAACATTTGGTGAAAGCCATTAAAAAATGAGGGGCAGCACCCACCCGTCTCTAGTTTAACATACCACAACTACATAACATTTCTATGCTTCATCTCTGAAAGAGTAGGTCTGAATTATTAAGTTTACTCAAACTATTGATGGAAGGATAAATTGCAAAGGCGAATGAAGACTTTTTTATTTCGGGAAATCAATCATGTTGGAATAAAAAATAACTAAATTATTATTATTAAATAATGATTACATGGTCATAAAACATATTACTTAAAAAATTTAAAACAAAAAGGCACATAAGACTACCAATCTACCGCATGCAATTGCGGGGTAAAGTGAAATTTGTAATATATATATATGGCCACTAATTATCATTCATTAACAATTTGACTTATATGTAATTTTTATAAGTAATACTACTTAGAGTACTTAAAGTTTGTATTTTATGTTAATATTTATTTTAATCACTGCATGATTAATGTATTTACCACAAATTCATAATTTTTACCTTGACATCAAATTTGTTGAACTCTCAAGACAATCAATATATAAGAAATTATTTATGTATACAATAGGTCAAAATCTAAAGTCAGTCAACATTTAAATTTCTTTAATCCTGATTGATGTGTTGCAAATAGTTTATATGGAATATTGTCAAAAGTAGAACATGCAGTGTGGGGCATGTTTTGGTCTTTGTCTAATACATCTAAAGAGATTGATGGTTTCCTTTATCAACACATTTTACGTCATTAGTTAGGAAGATTATAATTTGTTTGAATTTAAATTTCTCTTATATATTGATATTAATTTTTAATTACAAGTTTGAGTTTCTGTAAATAAGTTTAATGATATTCCTTCTATATTAAGAAAAGGCCCTTCTCTTTTGCATGAAAAGAAAATAATATAGTTGAGCTAATTTATTTTAACTTTTTTTAAAAAGAATTTATTCCTTCATTGATTTAATCTTTCTTTTTTGGCTAACTAATTTAGTCTCTTTATATAATTCTTCAGGTGTTAAGTCAGATATGAAGAATGACTACAGTTAATTTGTTAGACTTTTTTTATTTTTTGATACGAAAAATTAATTTAGTTTAATAATTAGAATAAAATAATATAAAAATCCAAATAATTTCACCTTAATTTTTAATTAATTCATAGTCATTATTTTCCTGTATATTGATTTTTTATGCACATTTGTTACGTTACAACAGAGAACTGAAAATTAGAATTCCAAGTGGAATCGTAGAGTTAGGTTATTTGACATCTTGGAACCCACTTCCATAGAAGTGCCAATTCCATCAAAATGGTTTCCTTGGGCAGGCCTATTGAACTCACATCAGTTCCTCTTCACTGAGGTTTTGGACCATTATAACCTTATTTATTTTATCAATCGACAAGTTTGTCCATCTATATTATAACCATATTTCATCCGTTTCTCCCTCACAATTAACGGCCTCCCCTTCGCTTTTCTGAACGTGAGTGACTCCTCCACCGTTCACAGCCCCTTCTCCGGCATGAACCTCGTTGTTGTCATCTGAGTCTTTCCCATATATACATTTGAACCTACCCAATGCTGCCATCATCTGCGTGACTGCGTCTCTCTCACATCGTGATGAAGGCGTGATTTTGTGCAAAAATGACGAATAGCTGATTTAATCAGGGCTGAAGGTTGTTTTTATGGCGGATGGCGTTTGTTTAATATGGTGGCTATGATTTTGGCTTTGATTCTGATGTGACTATTAATTAAAAATTATATCTAAGTTCTATGATTATACCACATAAACTTATAGCCTCACTTCTAGTTTCAAAACAAACTCTTACACCATGGCATACAGGACAGTATAGTTTCCTCAATTTGTAATTTAAATAATTTAGATTTTGTTATGAACATACGATTTAAATTTGATTTAAACGGCTTACAACTTAAACTATTAATAAAAAATTTAGAAATTTTTATTCTTTCCCCTTCAGTTGTGAACCTCATATCAAACTTCAATGCATTAAATTTATTTAAAGTTTTCTCATAATAATAACAATATTTTTCTAAAATATTAAATCTAAACTATTAAAAATATAGTCAATGGCGACTGTATACCCTCTTCATAATAATAATAATAATAATAATAATAATAATAATAATAATAATAATAATCATCATCATCAACATCAATTTGAAGGCTTTATTATTCAGAACAATCAATGATTTTCTAAGGTATGGGAATTTGTTAAGGTATAGCATTAAAGGCCAACTTAGAAGCCTGGTTTATGAAAAGGGTACACAGTCGATCAGACTGAAGCATGGTATGAAGAATTCATATACAAGACATATCATATGGTTGTAAGAGGGTTAGCGGTATCGATGTATGAAAAAAAAATACTTTAATAGGAAAGTAGAAGTGATGATGGCACTTATACCTCTCATTGGTCAGCCTAGTGTTTTTCTAAGAACAAAACATATTGCCTGTAAATTTGGTAAGCCATTTGAGAAAATAAGCTTTTGTAAATTTCTTGCTTTATTGAAAGTTTCAAATGGTTACTTGTCAAACATTAGCAACCTTATCTCAATGAAGGACTTGAAGCTTAAGGGTCTGAAATCACATGATTATCATGTGTCAATGGAAAACTTCATTCTGATAGCCATCTATATATTTTACCTGAGAAGCTACGAGCATCAATTACAAAGCTATGTTTCTTCTTTAAGTCACTATGTAGTAGGGCGATTGACTCCAAGAAGATTTCAAGGCCATAAACCCAGATCGTGACAACATTGTGTGTGCTATAGATGTTTTTCCCTCTGATTTTCTTTGACGTAATGGTGCTTCTAACTGTTCATTTGATTATGGAGGTGCAACTATATGGCCCAGTATTTATGCGATGAATGTACTTGATTGAGCGCAAGATGAAAGATCTGAAAGGGTATGTGAAAAACTAGAGCTGACTAGAGGGTTGCATTGTTGAACAGTACATTTGTGAAGAGGCAGCTGAGTCCTATACCAATTACTTGAAACATCCATGTGATATCGGTATTCTGCTGTTGATCTCAACATGATGGACAAACTTCTTGATAAGGTTGTTAGATCCTATATTTTGATGATAATAAAACTTAGTCTCAAAAGATGTGAGAGGTTATGTATTTCATAATTTGTAAGACAAAAGATTGACTGCCAAGGTTTGCAGTCAAATTTCGAGGTTTAGACAAAACCTCGAGGTTTGATCAATCTCACTACAACAGCGAGGTTTGAGGCAAAACTCGACATAACTGTGAGTTTTGCTTCAAAACTCACTAGCAGTGAAGGTTTCAGTAAACTTTGCACCACAGTGAGGTTTGGTCTAAAACTTGCAGTTAGTTAAAACACTTGCAAACCTTAATATTTGCTCGAAACCTTGAGGTTTTGGTGGTTCCTAGTCAATTGCAAGGTTTGGACCAAAGCTTGACATAATAGCCAGAGAACATTGAAAACTTGTTGACTTGAACTTTTTCCACAAACCTCAAGGTTTGAGGGAAACGTCGAGGTTTCAAAACTAGTTTGTACAAGATCAAGGTTTGACTGAAAACTCACTGTTGAAGCAAATTGTGGAGGAAAACTCGCTGACCATTTGAAATATGAGAAACCTTGAGGTTTGGACAATGTCTTGAGGTTTGGATGAACTTACTATATCCTCAAGTTTACTTTCTGAAACTTCCAGTTATATTTTAAAACTTGATGATCTATGTAACAGGAAGATTTTCTCCAGTAAATTTCACAACCTCAAGGGTTGTAAGTATAATTTCTACCACTTGTTTTTAATTTGCTCTATGGTCATCATTGAATCTTGAGTCCTCAAGGTTATCGTGAAACCTCAAGGGAAGCTTTGAAGGTAAATTTTAACCAAAACCTCGAGTGTAGTTAGAAACCTCAAGGTTTCTACATTTGCTTAAACACAAACCTTGAGTTGTATAAAAAACCTCAAGGTAACTATCTTCTTGAGAATTCCTCGAGGAAGTTTTATGAAACATTTATGTATACAATTTATCTTTAACAAAGTCCTTGAGTAAAGTTCTTGGGTCAAGTTTGTCTCACTAACCTCGAGGGTGACATGAAACCTCAAGGTTATTTTGGATTCAGGGAAGATTTAAAAATAGAGCACTGTCGTGTCATTCTTACATTAATTCTCATATGGGTTTTATTGACACCCAATCTTCACTAACTTTTTTAGTCATCTTGTAACACCCCAAAATTTTTATATGGAAAACCTAATAAACAACATTTTCAATAAATATTGAAATTTGGGGAAATTTCAGGAAAAGTGTTGTGGAGGCAGCCACGTTGTGGAGGCAGGAAAATTTCTATATGGAAAACCAAATGATGTGTAAAAATTATAAAATTTTCTAGTCTAAAAGTAGACATGTTGAGCTTTAATTTGATATATCATTTGCATGATTTGGATGTATATGTTTGGAGTCCTATATTTTTTAATTTGGCCCAGTGGAATATTCTGATTTTTGGAGCAGTGTTCAAACAAAAATTTTTTGGGAATGTTTTGATTTCAATTGATCAAAGAAAGTATTTTTCATTTAAACTAGACTCAATAAGGGTCACGTAGCCTATGGAATCACATCAATTGGACATTTGTAGCATTAGTTATGAATTTTCAAGATATGGGAAAATTCTGTAGGCAGAAAAGGATTTATGCTAATTTTGTTTTTACCATAATTAAAATGTAATGTTATATTAGTAAATTGTGGTTAATACAAGGATAAAAATGGAAGAATAAGGGTGATCTCAAAGACAAGATGGAGAAGCCAAAATGAAGGGTCAAGATCAAGTCCTACAAGATAAATGTGAAGGTAGGAAAAGTCAACAAAAGGGGCTAGTAATTTCATTACCAAAATAAGGTAACTAAACATGTGTGAGAGGCATATATGTGGGGATAATCTGCCCCATTCTTGTCAGTTTGGTCAACTAAGGAGTGAAGGAAAAACAATAAAAAAGAAGAAGAAAGAAAAGATATGCACTTAATAAAATACTAATACTTTAAAAAGGGGTGGATTTAAAGTCATTATTCAATTGAATTAAGAGAATGAAAAGCCACCACATGACCTCAAATAGGCCACATGTTCGGCCAGCACAAAGAGAGAGGGGGGGTTGATGTGAGGAAGTGGAGAAAGAAATGAAGGATAGAGAAGAGAAGGAAGGGAAATCTAAGACAAACAAGGTGAGTTAAGAAGAAATCAAAGGGAAGAGAGTTGTTAGGGTTCAGTTGGAGAAGAGAAGACAAGAACACAATAGGTATCTTCAAAAACCTAGTCTTTCTTGTTGATTCTTGGTGATAGAAGTGATCTGTGGTGGTTATTGTTGTTGTTGTTTTGCTTATTTGGCTGATTATAGTGATTTGGAAGCATGAACCCTAATAGGGAGGTGCTGCCCAAATTTCCAATGATCATAGGGAATATGAATTAGATGGGTTTAACAAGTGAATAAGAGTGCAAGAAGAGTGTTTTGATGAATTGAACTTGAAATCAAATATTTGGGGGATGTTGCCATGTTTTGTCCAGACCTTATTTTAAGGTGTTGGAGCTGGATTTTGGCTCATTTGATGATTCTAATTTGTTTAAAATGGAAAATTGTGTGGGTTACAGGTGAGGAAATAAGTTTGGAACTATTAGTATAGAAAATGACACTTTTTTGTCAAAACTGTGACAATTTTGGATCTGTGTGGTTTCTGAGGGAAGAAGTATGATTTTGGAAAATCTAAGCCCAAAAATGGATTCAAGACATGAAATTGTGTAGAGGTAGGTCGGGTCATAATTTTTGGAATAGTGTAAGTATAATGGTTATAAAAAGAAATAGACCGATACCCTTAATGTCAATTTCGTCAATGTGAGTGTTTGGGATAAATAATTATGGTATGAGTGTATAAATAAAGATTGAATGATTGATAAGTCCCAATTTTATTACATATTTTCATATCTTTTTATGTGATTTTATCATTATTATTGTGCTTTTATGTTATTATTATGTTTGTTTTGGAATTAAAAAGATATCACACAAAATAAT
>JBAGKO010017255.1:0-11293 GCA_037177275.1 Acacia concinna | reverse complement strand
AACATTGCTACCTTGCACCTTAGCCTTAACCTTCTCCTTTGGCTTTTCAAACTTCTGCCTTCTAAGGATCTCTTCCACAAATAGCAAATAATAAACAAGCCACTAAGGTATCAACAACTAATAATAACATTGACAAGTTCTTAGACCAACTTGCTGGAATTTCACTGATTCTAACTCTAACTTCAAATATTCACATATTCTATTCTAGACATCCATTTGCTATGATCTTGGACTTATTTTAAACCTTAGAATGGCTACTCTTAGCTCACCAAATTTCATAGGAAAAAAGATTGGTTTTCTCTGTCAAAACATTACATGAAGTTCTACTATCAGAAATTTTCCCTGACAGACTGATACAACTTGTAAAATCCATAACTAAATCCAAAAAATTCCAAATGACATGGGTCGAACTTATTTTAAATTTTTACATGTCTATGTGTTCCTCATAAAATTTCATAAGAATCCAAGTTCATTTACATACATTTTTGAATAGATTACTTTCTGCCATCAAGATTTTTATTCCAGAATTCAACTTCAACTTTCAAAAATCATATCTTCCTATTGACAAAGCCAATTTATACAAAATAGGACTCATTTGAAATCTTGTTAAGTCCTCTAAAATACTGCCAAGTTTTAGGGGAAATGGAAATCATTTGTCCTTTCAAAACTTAACACAAGACAGACAGCGTTTCTGACCAACACAAAATTCCATAATCATAATGTTTCTCTTTAATTCCTTATCAACATGTACATACACTTCTTATCAATTCCAAAATACATTTTGGCCATCAACATTAGGTTCAATCAAACCCATTTGTGCATTTTCATTTGCAAAAACAAAACTTGGCACATGCATGTATATATTCCCAAAATTTCTGAAACAAGACATACACCATCAGACTTCAGCATATCTATATATTTCCAACTGACATACACATATATACATTTCCATTATCTCTGTTTTTCCTTTTTGAGAACTTACATCCGTAAGTCAGTGCAGGCATATATACTCATTATGGTTCAGCCACCCAAACACACATGCGTACACTACCAAAACGTTTTCCTCATGGTTTGCTCTGTTTCTTTTTCTCCAAACAGAGCTGAAACATGCATGTAGCTGAAATGCTAACCAAATACTGAAAGTGGAAAGAAATATGGAAACTCACCGTCACTCGGTTTCTCAAGCTTCTCATGCTCTGTCTCTATCTCACTGTTGGTGCTGGCTGAAGGAAAAATGGTGAGGATGAGAGTGTGTGCTCGGTTTCTCTTCCTTCTTCAGCAGTGAAGCACTCTCATTCCGCAATGAACATGAATCACATAACCGAAGCACTCTTCTTTCTCTCTTCTTTCTCTCAGTTTCTTTTGTTGCAGCCACGGAAATGAAAGATAAAAGGTGCTAAATCCGTGGAATTTCTTTTCTCTCGATTTTGCTCCCTTTTCCCTTCGTGGAACAATGACAGAAATGGTTGGACACATAAAAGGGAAAACTAAAGGAATCATGGAGATTTATGGCTGTCATTCACTCTTTCAGTTACTACGTGGAATTTGAAATGAAATGGCATGGGAAAAATATGTGGAAACCGAAATGGATAAGTGGCTAAAAAAACTAACGTGCTCTTCCTCTCTCTTTGTTCAATGGAAAACAATGGAAGAGTGCATCACCAGCTGTAATACGTGTTTGTATGCATGAGAGAGAAATGTAGCTTCAACATCCTTATTCCAAAACTGCATGTGTCCTCTTTTGTATGGAGTTAAGAATAAAAGGAAATAACATATGTATGGGATAATTTATACATTGGGTCCTTGTATTTTTTCCCAAATTAATCCCATATATTTAACCTCAACATTTTTCATTTCGGTTAACTTTAATTCCATGAGAAAATGTGACCTGCCACATGAATTTTCAATAAAGCCAGTATATCAATTGTCTCTGAAAATTCCAAACTGACTGTCAGTAGTCTCCAAATAATTCAAGGGTACTCTCCAATTTTTCTTAATTATTATTTCCAACATTTACTATTTTTTTCTAGAATTTTTCTGAATTTGGGCTCTTACCGATAAAATTTCGGACAGAAAATCCTAGAAATTAATCTCCATATTATTTTGGATTGGAAATAATTTCATAATTTATTATAATTCTTGGGCTAATGTTCCCTTCATTTAAATCACTTTTTGGAGGCCTTTGGATATTTTTTTCATATTTAATTCTAACTAATTCTTCCTTTTTAATTAGCTAGAAATTCCTGTGAGGATTGAAAAATTCATTTTAATTTATTTTCCACTCTCCTTCATCCTCTAGGCCTCATAAACTTCATTTAGGGAATTTTCCTTTCATTCCTTAAATTTATGGAAATTTCCATTAATTAACTGTAGCTAATTACTTTTTAATTAGCCATAAATAGCTATAATTGCTAATAAAATCTTATTTTCTCATTACTCTCTAGCCCTTAATAATCCTTAAGAAATTCATATCTTATATATGAAATTTAGGATGTTACAGTAGATATCTATCTTCATCACAATCTAAGACAATGAAATCATTTGGGAAAATAAACTTGTCTACCTTGACCAAAACATCTTCAATGATGCCCTTTGGATAGGCTAAACTTCGATAAGCTAGTTGGAGTGTTACATAAGTTGATTGAGCTTCACCCAGTTGTAGTTTCCTAAACACAGATAATGGCATCAAGTTAATACTTAACCCTATATCACATAATGCTCCTCCTTGAAACTTTTCCCCGATTATGCAAGGTATGGAAAAGCTACCAGGATCTTTTTGTTTAGGGGGTAATTTGTTGAGAAGAATAGCACTACATTCTTTAGTAAGGGCCACGGTTTCATAATCACCAAACCTCCTCTTCTTACTCAATATGTCCTTTAGAAACTTCACATAATGAGGCATCTGTACTAAAGCTCATATGAAATGAATGTTAATGTGTAGTTGCTTGAAAATCTCCAAGAATTTCTTATACTTGTCATCTAAGGCTTTCTTCTAGAATCTTTGAGGAAATGGTAGAGGTGGTACCAAACTGAGATTCTTATTAGTTGGTTTGTCTCTTACTTATCCTTGCTTAGAATCATGGTAAATTTTTTTATTGACTTTTTCACCTACCTTTGATATGGTCTCTTCATCATCTTTTTGTGATGATTGTAGGAGGTTCTTGACCATTAAAGTTGGAAGGTTTTTCCACTAGTTGTGGCATCTTAGGTAGCTCTTTACCATTTCTCAAAGTGAGAGCTTACAGTCCTCTTTTCCATCTTTACGAGGATTAGGCACAATATTACTTGGCATGTCTCTTTGTTGGAATGCATTCATAGGATTTGCAAGTTGTCCCATTTGTACCTCAAGATTCTTGATAGATGATTGTAAACTTGCATTAATAACAGCTTGATCTTGAGTATTCTTTAATTGTAAACTCATGAGTTGAGATACCATTGCTTCTAGATCAGGGTTAGTATTTTGAGTAGTATTGGCTTCCTTTCCTAGTAGATGAAAACTAGGAGGTGACAATTGCTTTGTCTCATAAATTGATGTCTCATTAAGAGTTGGACCATGCTTCCAAGAGAAGTTAAGATTTTTATACCATCCTGAATTGTATGTGTTTGAATATGGATTGCCTTGATTACTGCCCTGGTAATTTCCTGCATAGTTTACTGGTTCTATCTGTTGAGATATAAGGCATTGTCCATTAGCATGACTACCTCCACAATATTCACACGGAGGATAAATAGCATTCACTCCCGCATGCCCACCATTGGATTTGTTTACTTGAGCTTCTAGGTGATCAAATTTCTTATTGATAGAATGCAATATTGCCATTACCTGTGAAGAAGAATCCTCAGTAACTTTCTCAATTTCCTTCATTGATCTTCTTTCATTGTTGCTTTGGATGAAATCAGCTGATAGATCATCCAAACAACTCCAAACATGATTGACTGGTTGCTTTGGATGAAATCAGCTGATAGATCATTAACTTGACTTGCTGGGATTTCACTGATTCTAATCCTAACTTCAAAAATTCACATCTTTAATTCTAGAAATCCATTTGCTATGTTTTTGGACTCATATTAAATCTTAGAATGTCTACTTTTAGCTCACCAAATTTCATAGCAAATGAAATTGGTTTACTCTGTCTAAACATCACATTAAACTATACTGCCAGAACTCATTCCAGAAAGACAAGGGAAACTTGTAAAAACCATAACTAATTCCACAAAATTCCAAATGACCTGGTTCCAAGCCTATTATCAAGTTTCATATGTCTATTACATTCTCATAAAATTCATGGCCATCCATGGTCATTTGAATATAGTTTCAAAGATATACATTTCAACAGACATACATACATTCCATAAATATATCCTGAACTTACAAAAATCATAACTTAGCCTACACAATTCCAAATGATATGGGTCTAACCTTATTCTAAAGCTTTACATATCTATTTGTTCCCCATAAAAGTTCATAAGAATCCAAGTTCATTTGGATACATTTTCGAGCAAATCATTCTCTGTCATCAGGATTTCATTTCAGAATGCAACTTAAAATTTCAAAAATCATATCTCATAATTGACAGAATCAAAATGCACAAAATAGAACTCATATGAAATTTTGTTAAGTCCTCTAAAATACTGCCAAGTTTTAGGAAAATTGGACATCATTTGTCCCATAAAATGTTTACATGAAACAGGGCATTTCTCACTGAACAGAATCAGCATTTTCAAAATTTTACCTTAACTTCATAAATTTGTAACTCTCAATCTATAACTCCAAAATACATGTTTTAGGACTCATTAGAAAGCTTAACAAGTCCACTATATCACTGAAAATTTTCAAAGTCATTGGGCTTTATTAACCCCATCAAACTTTAATTCAAAACAGATAGCTTTTCTGTCCAAACAAAATTCCAGAAACTTATGCATACACATATATACTCAAATCCATAATGCTTTCGGTCCAGCATAACATTTCCAAATCAGAAACATACATTTCAAAAATTAGTTCCAACCATACACTAATTTCAGATATACATGCTTTTGGACATATACATTTTCCAGAACTAAAACTCAGCATACACATATATATCCATTACATATTTCCAGCAGACATTTTCGGTTCATACATACTGATTTCATTTCCAATTCCAGAATACATTCTCGGTTTCCAAAGCATTTCCTCAGTTAAACACTACACACAAGCATATGTATTCAGAATTTCCAGCAACATACACTTCATACATGATTCAGCACAAAAGCATTTTAGCCATATGAACCCAAAACATCATTATACTTTCGGTTTAGACATCTATTCAAAAATTCCAAATAGGCACACTCAATTTGTACAGAACACCCATTTCAGAACATAACCCATCTTCGAAATTCAGCATGTACATTCTCGGTTCAGCCACACATTTCCAGAGACAAACCCATAATCCCTATTTGAACCAGAACCGAAAGATTAAAGGTGGAAGAGTTTTAGAACTCACCGATGATCTTTCACTTCTTTGATTCCAGAAAACAATTTCAGTTCTTCTTCTTTAGTTAAGTGGAAGGAAAACTGCAGCTCTCACACTCACGGTTCAGCACCACTCTGATTTCTCGCAAATTTTGGTGTTCTCTATTCTCTGATTTGCGATGCTCACACTATTCTCTGATCTCTATTTTATTTCGTGCAAGCCGAAGTGAAATTGTGAGGAATTGTAGAACACTTCACTTTCTCTTGCTCTGCCTCTCGTGATTTTTGAAATGAGATGGGTGAGGAGTGGGTTCGTTTTCTTTGAAACTGAAGGCATGAGTTGAATGCCCATTCAACATAATTGAAAGCTTGAAACCGTAGGAATAATGGAAAAGAAACCGAAGGGATCTAGCTGGACATTGTCTTCAGGCATTTGAAAGGTTGAAGAGGAGTAAAGCAAACTGAATGAAATGAATAATAGCAACATTCTTTCCCTTTTTCCTTTTGCATGTGGAGATGGAGGGAATAAAATGAAATAACAAATGTATAACATATTTGTAGTGTACATGTAGGAGAATAATATTTTGTTAACTAAAATTTTATTCCCCATATTTTTAACTTCTTCATTGTCATTTCAGTTAACTTTAATTCCATAAGAAAATGTGACATGTCAGATGAATTTTCAGTAAAGCCAGTATATTGACTATCTCTAAAAAATTCCAATATGACTGTCATTAGTCTTTAAATAATACAAAAGTATTCTCCAATTTTTCTTAGTCATTAATTCCATCGTTTACTATTTTTTCTAGAATTTCTTTGAATTTAAGCTTTTATCAATAAAATTCCAGATAGAAATTTCTAGAAATTCATTCTTCATAATTCACCCAAAAAATGTACATAAAATAATAAGATTTTAATCTTATTATAACTTAAAGAGTTTATTCAAAAATTGAGATGTTACATGCCACCTTGTTCAAAATGGATTTATCAGAAGATGGGTAGATATGATATTTTGGTGCCTAAATTTTGTCAAATTTGTTGTAATGTTGTATGGAGAAAAGTCTCTCAGGCTGAGCCTAAGAGAGGGTTGAGACAATGGGATCCATTGTTCCCATACTTGTTTATCATGGTAAACAATGTTTTGTCTTGGTTGATAGAGCAAGGGAAGAGGAGGGGTTTGATTAGGGGAATTTCTGTGGCTAGGGGATGTCCACAAGTCACACATAGTTTTTTTTTGTAGATAATTATGTGTTCTTTTTACAAGTAAAGATAACCAATTGTAGGAATTTGAGAGATATCATTAATGATTACTGTGATGCTTCAAACTAATCAATTAACTTAGGTAAATCTTGCATTCACATATGCAATATGAATCCCTATGAATTATTGGGGTTACCTATTATATGGGGAAGGGAAAAGTCTCAAACATTGAACTTTGTGATGGATAGAATGGAGAAAAGAAAGCAAGAGTGGAGGATTTTTGTTGTTGTTTGAGGCGGGTGGAGATGTGTTGATTAAATAAGTTGTTAATTCCATTCCATTATATTTCAAGTAATGTATTTTGTACCCTAAAAATGTGGTTAAGTGTTTATTGCATTACTAGCTAAATTAGGATGGTGGATATTGCAATATCCTGATCAAATCTACGTTAAGGTGATAAAAGCTAGGTATTTCCCTAAAATATCCTTCTTAAAGGCGAACAAAGGTAGATCCTCATCTTGGTTATGGTCTAGTATTTTGGAAGGTAGGAAAGTTTTAGAAAATCAAATGATCCTAAACATTGTGAATGGGTTGAAAGCAAGAGTATGGCATGACCCATACATTGGGGGATATCTAAGAAAAAGATTGATCTCAACATGTCCTCATAATACCTTGGGTGAACTTAAAGTTCTTGATTTAATTAGCATGAGGGGAACTTGTTGGCTATAGAAGGGTGGATTACTGAAGCTGAAAGAGAGGCTATAATCATGAATCCAAGGATAAGTGGATATGGAAAGAGGTTTAAACCTAAAACTACAACCTAAAGTTTAAAACTTCATGTGGAGAATGTTATCTAATGCCTTATCAATTTTTAAAGATTTACTTAAAAGGAAATGTTATGGCATATATTTTTGCTTAACCTACCAAGAAAAATCTTAAACCATGAAGCATTTATTTTTCTTGTGTGAGTGGGCAAAGCTTACATTGTGTGGAAGTCTCTTCATGTTGAGTGCTAAAGAGTGTGAGAGTTTAAATGTTAATTAATAGGTTGCAAACTGCTTATGTATTTTCATATTTTTACACAAGCAAAAGGCTCTGTTAGCTGTGATTTGGTGGCAAGTGTGGAAAGAGTGTATTGCTTTTATGTATTAGAATATAAAACTTGAGCCTATTTTTGTATTTTCTCTAGCTAGCAGGGTACTTCAAGAGTTATGGTGTATGTGAAGATAGGGAGATATAGAGTAGCAAGTGATTGACTTAAATGAAATTACAAACAATGAATAATACAAGTGGACTGTACCAAAAGGTAACAACATCAAGATTAATTCAGATTGTGTTTTCTTGTCTTAAGAAAATAAGAATGTAGTAGTATTTGTAGTTAGGGACTTTAATGCATTGCTGTTAGATGAGGGCATGGATTGTGAGTGTTGAATTTGCTTTAATGGCATAAGCAATTACTTTTCTTGATGCGGTTAAATATACTTATGAGAATCAGCTTGAGGAAGTTCAATTTGAATATGATAATCAAGCTTTGATTAATTGCATAACCAAAGATCAACCTCGAAATGAATAGAGATGTATTAATATCCTTGAAAATATCCAATATTCAAGGAATATAATCAGGAAACATTCTTGTAATTGGATTTTCAAGAAAGTGAACTTAGTGGCCAGTTAGGTTGCTATAGTTTCATTAGGAGGGTCTTGCCATAGTGATTGTGTTTAGCAAACACCAGACCAATTGAGGAAACTGTTGGAGAAAGAATTACATCAAGAACAAGAGTTCCAAATTAATAGTTGCATTTTGGGAGCAATTTTTTGGATACTAATGATCATATGTAATATGTTCTATATGTAGTAGTTGAATGGTTGTACATAGATAGGTGTAAAGTTTTTTGGGTAATAATAGGGCGTGCAAAATGGGTAGCACTATCTGGCTAAAGGGAGCACGTGTCTAAAATCTTCTAAGAAAATGTCTCTGTACTCCATAAGAGGAATATTCATGATGTTAACATCAACATCCATTTGATGTTGTTGGTGAGGCAAAAAATATACACATCGATTAGCTTCTCTTGACATAAATCAAAAGTAACTATCCAATCACATATTAGTAGAAGCCGAATTTGTTTGACATGATCAGTAATGGGATGATCCTGAGATAGACGGCCATTGATTAGATGCAAGGCTTCAGCAGAGTCACTATATATGGCAATTTTGCAATAACTGTGACTCCAACTAAGGCAAAGGCCACGAGCTGAGGGGTATTGAACTTGGACTTCACAAGCTAGACTTAGAGTATACCGCTAGTTGATTGAGGGATAATAGCTGAGCATTCTTCTGAATCATGAGAGAGTTGGACCTTGAATCATCTCTTTCCTACCACCACCTTCTTCCTTCTCCTTGCACCACCACTGTTGGCTCTTCCTTTCTTCACTGTTAAAGGAAAGAGCTCGACTAGGCATATAGAAAAGGACAAAACAACAACGAATTGGAGATAGACGGGAGAGCACAAGCTAGGAATCATCATCCTTCCTCTTCCATTCTCGTCAACCACAACCAGCGTCTTCCTCCCATCTTCACCTTCATTTCCATTTTTGACTACCCTTTTGCTTCCTTGTTGAACCCAACAAAACCCCTCTCCATCTCACCATCTTCCTTTCTATTTTGTTTTCTACCATCAATTCCACCACCCAGTCACCACCATCATTCTCAACATCACTCAACCTTATGCCATTATTTCCATCTTCTTTTCTTCTTTCGTCCTCACTGAACCCGATAGACCCACCTGCCTTCTTCATTAAACTTGGTTATTTACTCTTATTCAATAGATATGTGGTGTTTTAAAGAGGCTATTATTACTATTAGCATGATGAGTGGTTGATTTCCAATTGAATTTTAGTAGTGAAGATGGTAGCTAGAGATTTAACAACAAAGGGAAGTTCATTAATTTTTAATTAGCTTATTTCATGTATTATGTTTTGTTAGCTAAATTAATTATATATTGGTACATGTTTGTGAGACTTAGATGAGTGATTATTTGTCTATGATGGATTGGATTGCTCTTGTGGTAAATTTTGTATTACCATACTTGAATTTTATACTAAACATATTCCTTTTTGAATTGATGAAATTATGCATCCTATGTGATGTATAATTTTATACTTGAAATTATTAGTGTGTATGAAAAATTTATTTCAACTTGAGTGACGTGATTGTGCTCTCATTAAAGATGAAACAAGTGTATTAAAATGATTTTCAAACACATATCAAGTGTTACACTAAAACCAACAAATTGTAGAAGAAACGGGCTCCCTTTCCTAGAATCTTTGCTGCCATAGAAAGCAAGGTAGGGGTAAGATTTAAATATCAACCATAATGGTAAGTACAACATTCTTTAATCAAGTGCCAAGATGAAAAGAAAAATGAAACAAAAGCCCAAAATAGACACTAGGGAAATTCTCAATAAACAACAGTGGAGTGAGTTCACTAACATAAAGAGATAGTTCATAAACATCCTTCAAGTATAAAGAAAACCTAGCTAACATGAATCCCTAAGTGTTGATCATATGTGTGGCAAAGAAAGAGAGTCCCACATCGATTGATTTGCAATGTAAGGGGGCCTTAAAGCAATATAAAAAGACCCTTCCTCCCTTTACAATCCATCCCAACAATTGCCTCTTCTACTTCTGAGGCAAATTGTTTTTCCTTCTCTCTATTTGTATTATTGCTCTTGTATTTATTTTGAGTAACAATAATTTGTAATTAGTTATGTGTTCCTTTTATTGTTGTTTTATCTATTATTTATTAGTTGTTATTAGATACAGTCATTGTATCTTATTAACCAACAGAAGTTGGCATAGATGGGTAGGCATCTGCACCACACCAATATAATCCTAGGTTCAATCCCAGAGAATAAAAGGTGTAGAGAATTTCTATTGAGAGCTCTCTCTCTCTTAAGGCGCCTCAAAGAAGTGGTTATCTTTTAGGCTTATTCGATTAAGGGCGCCTAGACTAGTTGGTTCATGGGCTCACCAGATCCGGGGCTCAGGTTACAACCAGATACCAATGGGTTCGTAGACCAAAGGTCCACCATCGAAAAGAAAATTGTATCTTATTATATTATTAAATTAAATGTAGAAATGTTTTTTCCAGTATTGTGATTTTTTTAGTAAATCATTTACGTTATATAAATTAGGCTTCTATGCCACTAAGAAGAAGCTCCATCACTTGTACATAAAACAACATTAATAGTAAGGGTAAAAAGAATATGGTTAAACCTGTGCGAAGGTGAACTTGATGGCTGATGAGAATTTTTTATCATTAGCCTTAGGGTCCACAATAAAAAGTTAACCAAGGATTGCATATAGGCAAACCTAAGATCGTTCTCTCTTCTCAAGGAGTCTTTTATTGATTTCTAAGTAATCTAAATGTCATACTAATGAAAAATAAAGGAAAATTAGTTTTTGGGTTTTCAAAACAATAATTAAAAAAAGAAAGCAATTTAATTAAAATCATAAAGCTATTATTTTTGGTATTTTTAAAATAATAATGGAATGGAATGTGGATTAAATGAATCTTTTGAGAAATTGGTTCAATGGCTTTCATAGTTCACTAATGATATGGGAGTTAAAATTCATCAAG
>JBAGKO010017235.1:0-11295 GCA_037177275.1 Acacia concinna | reverse complement strand
AATTAAAATTTTCGACACAGACATAGCGGTGGAATAACTTTTCTCATTAACAGAGGCATAAAACTAGAATCCAGAGATTACATTGATCATATTGTACATAGATACATGCCAAAAAGACAAGAAAATATAACTCTATCTCTAAGCCTGTTCTCTTGTCCTGCCTCTTTTCGAACTTTCACCTGCATTGTGGAGAGGGTAAGGCTTCTAGAGAAACCTAGTAGTAGAATTATAACAAAAAACCATGTAATGCAATACATGTCATGCTATAAATAATGCTCATACTTTACATCTAGTGCCCTCACTCTCGGCACATACTGGGTGCCGGGAGCCTACACGTGACTCGACCCAAACTCATATTCAAACAGTTAAGGTATAAATAAGGAGTCATACTTCTCATGCATACATGCTAACACAACTAGAACACATAATACAAGCATACAACATAAATCAGACAACACAAAGCAATACAGGTCTAGGTAGAGATTCTTGCTACCGTATACTTCTTGCACGGTGTAGGGCTCTGTTTCACTATTTCTGGCGCTATTGGATTACTGATATGCCTCTCTGTTACACCTATATAGACCACAATAAATCTTGTTACTGCATGCCTCTACTAGTATACTACCATCGTTCCTTTAATGTACCCCCTAGGGTCCTGGTTCCCTATTACCTAGACTAGGTCCTTTCCCTTCTTGTACTGTACCCATCCCCTACCGATACCCCTCTGCTGTCCACCCTGTGTAGCCAAGGTCCCTTGCCACTAGCCCGTCCCCACTGCCCTGGTTAGGACAGTTGGGTAGCATCTCCACTTAGATGTGCCTACTGGACCTCGTGATTGTTAGGTAGCACCTCCTCCTAAAAATTCCTACTTCTGTTTGGGACTGTCAGATAGAACCTCCTTCTAGGAAATGCTATCTTAGTCTAGAACCATTAGATAACATCTCCCCTTAAGAAAGGCTATCTTAGTTCGAGACAGTTGGACAACACCTCCCCCTAGGAAATGCTATCTTAGTTCGGGACCGGACTCACCTCCCCTTAGGAAAGGCTATCTTAATCCATGACAGTTGGACAACACCTCCCCCTAGCTATCTTAATCCATGACAGTTGGACAACACCTCCCCCTAGGAAAGGCTATCCTGATCTGGAACAATTGGCTAGCATTTCCCCTTAGGAAGGCTTGTTTTGGCCTAGATAGTCAGACATAATCTCCCCTAAGGTTCACTATCTAAGCCTGCCCAATTGGACAGAACCTCCCTCTAGCTACTCTAATAATCACTGGAAATTAAAAGAATTCACAAGAAGGAGGGATTTGGAACTTACTTGGATCGAAGACTTGGTCGAAACTATTGGAATTTCTACTGGAAGAGGCCTCTTTGAGAGAGGGTGGGAGAGCACCTTAAGAGAGGATAGGAGCACGTTTTGGGGATGTGAAAATGAAGGAAAGGAGAGCCTTATTTATAGGTGAGGAAGAGGAGTCAAAGTGAAAATATTTATTGGGTCTTTAAGTGTAATTTTCTCAAAATTTTTTTCACTTTATTGACATATGTCCACCTTCCACAATATTCTAATTTTTTTCACATAAAAATCTGACTTCTTGCATAATGCAAGAGCAGCCATATTTTTGTGAGACCTAGGGGGTCTATCAATATCAAATTATACTGATAATTCTGTTTGATCAATCCGAAAAACTGGGAAATTTTAGAAAATTTTGTAGTCATCTAAAAATTATGAAAAATTCATAGAAAATTCCTAAGAATATCAGGCAATTAGCCAATTTTAGCAATTTCAGCTTATATTTTTG
Organism: Acacia concinna; assembly: GCA_037177275.1. NCBI lineage: Eukaryota > Viridiplantae > Streptophyta > Magnoliopsida > Fabales > Fabaceae > Acacia > Acacia concinna. The sequence goes on along the minus strand of JBAGKO010017235.1, from coordinate 9,494 downwards.
GACTTTTTCTTGGCCTCTAACCAACTTTATAATTCTTCCAAAATAACATACTAATTTTTTCAAGTCCCTTTCTAGAACATTGAGGTCCTTAAATATCTACTATGGCCGAAAAGCCGGTCTGACCAAAATATTCTCAAATCCCATAAATTTTCTTCGGACCTCCAAAAATTATTTTGATCGCTCTACATTGTTTTGGATGCCATATACTATATGTGGGACCATTATGGGAGTTTTTGGGGATCTCAGACCTGTGCACATTTTGACCAAAAATTTTACGAAAATTTTTCTCTTTATACATAGGTCCTTCCCCGAGTTTCACCTCAATTATTGTGAGATATTGCAGTCTTCTATAGACTAAGGCCCTTGGCTTATTCAGAATACCTCATCTAGAGCTCAAAAAATATAAGGGTACGGTTCTTGGTCTGGCCAAGAAACAATATTTTGGCCAAAATACACTTTTTTCGCCCTACAAAAATTTTGGGATGTTATAGTATGGGCCAGTCTTTGTGCCATCTTCTTTATGTAGGGTTTTGGTACTCTTGTCACAGCAAGAAGGCATTGGTTAAAAGGTTTATTGGCTTTCCCTTTGATTCATAGTTTGTTTAGGGGTGAGGTTGACATAGGAAACGAGAGGATGGGAATAATTTTAGTTAAAAAACAGATCAATCAATATTTCCTCTTGATTTGTCAAACGCATTAAAACAGGGCAGGGGTGCCTGATGCGCACCTCCTGCTGCGGATAAAAAATGGAGGCCTTCGCAATCTTTCTTTTGTGGCGTCTCTCTCAGTTTTTTTTGTCATTAGCTTCTAAATAAAAAATGAGTGACATTTTGATAACTTTAGAGATAAAAATAGAGTTGTTCTCAATTTTTATAATTTTTTAAAGATTTAATACTCCAAGTGTGTAATTTCACTCAGTCAAAGCATTAAATTGTTATCGTTCTTCCTCACTTAATTACTCTTATAGTCTTCTAGGACGATGCATTAAAAGGTATATGCTTCCATCTTAACTTTTGTTTTTATATATGCTCACCTCTTGTTGTCTTGGACTGTCTTATAGATGATATGGTGATTGTGCAAGTGCTCTTTTTCGCTTATTGCTTCATTGATGAAGAAACTGTAACATCTCAACAATTTGAGAAGAGACTTATAAGGCTTAGGGATATTATCCAAAAAAATATAAAAGCCTCAAAAATAAATTATATGGTCAAGAGCTTATTTTGGGTAAGATTTTTTTAAGGAAAATAATTATCTAAATATTAATCAATGGCCCATAGAAGATTGAGAAATTATTATGTAATCTTATTTTGGGATTTAGAACATCATGAAAAGGTTTAATTTCTAAAAATGTGACCTAAATAATTTTAAAGCTATTTTAAGAGCTAAATGCCAAATTTCTTGAAATAATTCAAGAAAAAAAAAATAGAGATGAGAATGCAAGTTGAATGTTCTTAGAATAAATATTTTGAGTTATATAGGCCAATTATGGTAGAAAAAAAATCTTTAAAACATATTAAGATTTTATTTTATAATTTTAGGTTTATTTTGAGGAAAAATTAAAGGAAAATACTTAGGAATTGATTTTTGATCCAAAATTCTTTTAGGAACTAATAGAGGAATTCAGGAAGCTAATTAAGGAAGAAAATCCTTATAAAATCTGATTTATTAATTTATAAGATTTAGTTAATAAACAAGTTTGGATGAAGAAGGGGGAAAATTGGAAAATTTATTGCCTCAAGCCTAAAAGTGAAGTAGGACCATATCTTAGCTAAAATTTAATGGCCCAAAACATGCCCACAATTGTTACAATGATGAGCTTCTGATTTTTAGTGAGAAACCCAATAGTACACTAAAGGAATCAAGCTTATAGACAAAGCTTGTGTCATGTGGGTCCAAGGCAATAAAAAAAGATAATAATAAATTAAATACTTCTTCCACTCTTTAATAGTCTGCAGCCACGTCTTTTTCCTCTCATTTTTGCATCCCGACCAAACTTAGTTGCAGAGCAAGAGGAGTGAGAGCTGAAGGCAGCAAGAGCATGGATGAAAAATTAGAAAAGGAAGGGAGGTTGATCACTACATGCAATATTAGAATCCAACTAAGGTAAGTCCCCCAAGTCGTCCTCCATCTTTGTTTGTTTCAATAGATGTTAGTTGGGGTATGATTGAATAGATTAAAATCTGATTTAGATGGGGAAATGTCACAGATTAGAGAGGCAATGGTTGCTGGATGTATATGGAAGCTTAAATAGTTGGCATTTGTTGCTGCATGTGATTATTGAATTGTTTTTTTTAAGGACAGAACCAAGTGCTTGTTCTGTCATAATTTCAATAGGAAAAGAAAGTAAGTTTAAGGTTTTGGCAAAGAGAAGAAAGGAGCTTATCCGTAGACTTGAAGGAATTGACATACAGTTACAAACTAATAATCAGGGTGGGCTTCTAAGACTGCAAGCTAAATTGTGGAATGAATATGCTAAAGTGATAAACCAAGAAGAGCTGATGTGGTTTCAAAAATCTCATTGTAATTGGTCCAGTTCGGTGAAAAGAATACCCGTTACTTCCACATGTCATCAAAGATGAATCGTCAAAGAAACTCCATTAAGGCTCTTCAAAATGATGCAGGAGTTTGGATAAATGATCAAAGAATTCTCGAAGATATGGTAGCTAATTATTTCAAGAATCTCTATTCCATTGATGATAGTGTCCATCCTGTGAACTCACGGTGAAAAGATTTTCAATGTCTGCCATAAGCATCTCTTGATGATCTACAAAAAGATATCTTTAGCGTTGAGATAAAAAATGCAGCTTTTGAAATGGGAGCTTTCAAGGCACCTGGTCCAGATGGTCTGAACCCTCATTTTTTCCAATCCCAATGGACAGTGATTGGTCATAAGGTGTGCGACTACATCGAATCTGCTTTCAAAGATCCATCTAAAGTTAGGGACATGAACCAAACCAACATTGTTCTAGTCCCTAAAATTGATCACCCAATTTCTCTCAAGGACTTTAGACCTATATCTCTTTGTAATGTGTCTTACAAGATTCTTAGTAAAGTTCTCTCAAATCAATTGAGGAAGTATATGGAGTTATTAATTGATCCTACCCAGTGCAATTTTATTAAAGGAAGGTAAAGTTGTGATAATATCATCTTGGCCCAGGAAGTCATCCACTCTATGCGTTCCAAAAGAAATGATAGAGGATATGTTGCTATCAAGGTCAACATGGAGAAAGCTTTTGACCGGCTGGATTGGGGGTTCACTCATCATAATCAGAGAGCTCTAGGATTGAAAGATCACCTTGTGCAGCTTATCATGCAGTGTGTTGCTTCAGTATCAATGAGACTATGTTGGAATGGATCACCCTCAAGTAATTTTGTTCCTCAGCGGGGAATTAGACAAGGTGATCCTTTAAGCCCTTATCTTTTCGTCATTTGTATGGAGCGTCTTAGCCAGCTTATCCATCATGAGGTCCAAAATGGAAATTGGAAACCTTTTTGTTTTAGGAGTAGAGGCCTTAATCTGTCGCATTTATTTTTTGCTGACGACCTACTCCTTTTTTGTGAAGCATCAACTGATCAAATGGAGTGTGTCCAAAGTCCTTGCACCTCTTTTTCTAGGTTTTAGGGCACAAAGTCAGTCTTAAAAAATCCAAGCTTTTCACCTCATGGAATGTTCATTCGAGTAGAGCACTTCAATTAAGCCAATTAACATTCACGCCTTTGTTCTCTAGAGTTTGCCAAAAACTAGCAAATTGAAAGGTACATTTCTAAGTATGGTGAGGAGGTTTGTTCTCATCAAATCAGTCTTATCTTCTCTCCCTTCTTATCAAATGCAATCTCTCCTGATTCCCAAAGGTGTTCTAAATGAAATAGACAAGTTGAGTAGAGATTTCTTCTAGAATTATGGGGAGCAAGGGAGTAAAATGCACCTTATTGCTTGGAACAAAATCAATTGTGATAAGACAATGGAAGGACTTGGCTTTAAAGACTTATCTCACCAAAATGAAGCATTCATCATGAATATTTGCTGGGCTTTGGTGACCAAAAGTGAGGCATTATGGGTCTGTTGCATTAAGAGCAAATACAGTTGTGGTGATGGGAAATTTCTAAGGGTAGTCAAGAAGTCTAATCAATCAACTGTTTGGAGTGCAGCGGTCAGTATGTGGGATGCTTTCAAGAAAGGGGTTGGTAATAGAGTCAGAAATGGCAGGAGCACAAATGCATGGTGGGATCTTTGGTCCAATCTTGACCAACCCTTATTCCATTACGTAGACAGAAATCATCATCTCCTTAATCATGATAGCTATGTTGCCGATTTTGTAACTTCTATGGGCAACTAGGATTTGGGTAGGTGGAGCCTCTTTCTACCTAATTGGGTAGTAAATCGGATTATGGATATGCCCCTTCCCAACCCAGCTTAAGTGAATGAGGATTCCTTATTTTGGAGAGCTTCTTCAGATGGTCTCTTTAGCATCAAGTCTGCCTATAACTTTCTGGGGCTTCAGAGTAATCAATCTCCTAACCCACTCTGGATGAGTATTTGGCGGTGGCCATATCCTGAAAGAGAAAAATACTTTATGTGGCAAGTGTTCCATAATAGTCTTCCAAAAAATTCCTTGAGAGCGACCTGAGGTTTGTGTGAGTCCAACAATTGTCCTTTTGAGTGTCAGAGTGAAGAAACTATCTTACATGTTCTGAGAGACTGTCATATTGCCAGCTCTGTTTGGCTTTCTGTTATTAACCATATATACTATAGTACTTTTTTTAGTGGTAATTTGCAGGAATGGTTACGTTGGAACAATCAAAACAATGCTGGATCCATAAACTTTTGGACTACTCTGCTGGATTATCTAGAAAAATTGATGTAGTCAAGCGATGGAGGGAAGCAGCAAACCACACTCATCGTTGCTACATCACTGTAAGCATCTTCTCTTAGAAGAAGTAGACAAAGGAAGACTAAAGCACAAAGTCTACAATGTAACACCCCCAAAATTCCTATATGAAAACTTAATGAATAATATGTCGAACAAATGTTAAATCAAGGAAAGATTTAATTTCCCAAAGAGTAGCCTGAACAATTTAAAGGATATGAAGTGAAAAGGACTAAATTGGGAATATATTAGAAGGCTTAATGTATTATTTATGCCAATTATATTTCTTTCCTTTCCTCTATGTATGAGACACATGGCATGCATTAAGTTTATCCTTATCCATTTCTTTCCCTTCAACTCCACGTGTGAGAAGCATTGGGTGACATTCATTTTATTTGACCATTCTTCACGGTAATAGAAGGAGAGAGCATTTTGGTTTTATATTCATTCTCAGCCACTTATTTTCTTTCGGTCAATTATCCCCAGCCATTTAAATTGTTTTATGGAAAAAGAGAGAAGAGAGCTGGCCATTCCATTTGGGTTTTCGGAACCTATTACCCATTCCATTTCATTTCTTCGGACCAAAGAAGAGTGAACCGAGAGGGAGTGATACCAGAGAAGAGTGGGGCCTCATGCATTGCTGCAGAACCGAGAGGAAGAGAGTGAGTGCTTCGATCTACAGTTTTCTTTTCATCTCCTTGCTGGAAATCAAAGGAAGAGCAAGCTTCGACTTTGCCATGGCTGTTAGGGCTTGCGAGATCAAGGAAGAGGAGCTGCGGTTCTTCTGTTGGAACTGAAGAAGGGAAGTAGAATTTTGATTCTGTGATTTTGCTAGAACCGAAGAAGAGAAGAGGAATATTGAAGAAGGTGAGCTTCCAAGCCTTTATTCATCTTTGATTTTGCCCTGATTCTGTGTGATGAACCGAAACTGAACCTATTTCAATTTTGGAAATAAGTGTATATGTCCATGTGTTGTAATTTTGGGATTGCAAATACATATGTATGTGGCTTATTTTCGGTTCTGTTATGGGTGTTGGAACCGAAGATGTGTGCCGAAGCTATGGGTTTAAATTGAATTGATGTTGCTGGCTGAAATGTGAGTGCTTTGGTTCTGTTATGTGCCAAAAGCAATATATATGGGTGTGTGCCTCAGCTTTGTTTTGGAAAGGGAGTGAAAACAGAGAATAAAATGTGAAATTGAATGTGTTAGGGTGTGTGTTTCATTTTGCTTGAGTTGGGTTCTAAAAATGCACAAATGAAACAATTCTGGAAATGTGAATTAGTCCTGATCCTATCTGTTTTGGGTAGCCATTTGATAGAGAAAATGAATTCCTTTTGCTCTGAAATTTGGCAGAGGCGTAGTGGACTTATTGAGCTTTTTAATGAGTCATAAACCATGCATTTTGGACTTATAGGGTGAGAGTTACAATTTTGTGAAGTCAGAGCAACATTTCTGAAATTCTGGTTCTGGTCATAAGTGACTGCCCTGTTTCGTGTAGAAATTTGATGGGGCAAATGATGTCCATTTCCCCTGAAATTTTACAGCATTGTAGAGGACTGAACAAGCTTTAAAATGAGTCCTAGTTTGTGTCATTTGGATTTGTGGATTAGGAGATATGATTTTTAGAAGTTGGAACAAAATTCTAGACGAAAATCCTGACTGCTGAAAGGTATTGTTTCGAAAATGGGATCAAATGACATTGGAATTCCATGAAATTTTATGAGCAACTAGTAGACATTTAAAATTTGGAAATGGGCTTGGAACCAAGTTATTTGGAATCCTGTAGAATAAATTGTGAATTTTTCAAGGTGTCTGGATTTGACAGGGCAGAACTCTGACTTGTGCTTTTTTATGTGTAGAGTTTTAACCAGGCAAACCAACCTCATTTCTCATGAAATTTTGTGGGTTAATATTAGGCATCCTAAGGTTTAAAATGAGACTAAGAACATGTTAATTGGATGTCTAGAACTAGAGTTGTGATTTTTGCAAGTTAGATGACAGAATCAGTGAAAATTGGAAATCAGTGAGTTAAAAGCCATTTTTTGGAAATCCTTGTGAAATGTGATTCTATAAAGTCATTTTCCTATGAAAGGGGACTTAATGGGAGTTTTGTGGTGTTTAGAATCACATTATGTGGAATCTCCTAGAGGGAGATATGAATTTTGCATGATAACACTGGAAATCTGGGAAAAATTCCTATCATTGCTGAAATAAGATTGTTGTGAGTCATGAATGGACAATTGGTCATTATGATTTAATGCCAATTGACAATAGATCTTAATATAGACTTTAAGAGGATTAATTAGAGTTGAGAAATGTTAATGACAACCAACGATATGATAAATGAGTGAAGTTTTATCGAGTGGGTAAAAAATAACATAAGTGTGATATGTTATTAACGATTATAATAGTCGTTGACCACTCCATATGGGATTATGGTTTGTACAGGATTTGGTGATTGCCTGAGCTACGAGGAACAACTAACAGGAGTTTGCTCTGGTAAAGGTAAATGGCTGGAAAGCGCCAAAAGGTAGTAACTTATCCTTCATTTGCTATAAGATACACTGCATGTTTATGTACTCATCATGAGTTATCTGGTATGCTATGTGCGGGGTGGTCACCCATGGCTTCGGGCCAGGGTGGACGCTCATACCATTGAATATGAATTATACAGTATGCTATGTGCGAGGTGGTCGCCCGAGCTGTGTGCCAGGGTGGACGCTCATACCAATAATTGTTGTGTGTGTGCTGAGTGGTCTCTGAGCTGTATGCGAGGGTAGATGCTCATGCAATGTCCTGCTGTGTGCGGGCGTGAGTGGATGGCCTGTGTGGTATTTCTCATTGCTAAGGACTGACCTAACGCTATGGTGATGTGTGAACTGTGTGTTCTGCATCAATTGTTATTGTGATAATTCTGTTATATGATGATTGTTTTGGCATGCTGTGTGATGTTGTATCTTTATGAATGACATGTAGTTACTACTGAGATTCTCGTGAATCTCACCCTTTATTATAAAATGAATTACAGTTCAGGAACGTGGCTCGAGAGGCAAGAATGATTGTCGCGGATAAGTAGAAATTGGGAAGAAGTTGATTTGTTTTGTTGGTTGTCAGTCTATGTATAATTCCTCTGATGTGTTATGTTATAATTTTCCTGTGAGGCTTTGTTTTGTATAAAGAGATAAAGATACTTCGTTTTTGCCTTAAAGGGCTTTGAGTTGTATAAGTGATAGTGGTAGTTTTCTTTGTAAGTTGTAATTTCCTCACTGAGGAGGAACAACAATTGCCACGGTACCTAAAGGTAAGAGTTGCCCTATTGATAGTCAGAGAATAGTAGTAACAGCTGTATGCATGGTAGAATTAGTTCTATTATTCCCAGACTTAACATAAAGTTAGCTATAGTTGAATGTATGAAGAATTTACATATACTAAGTATGTTAAGCGAAAAATAATGGTAGAAGGGAATGATTAGAATGATATAGCTCTGTTACTACCTATCATAACCGATTGAATGTGAAGGTTAGTATAAAGAGTTTGAACCACTGATTAAACGTTTTGTAACTGACTTTTAAAGTTTAAAATTTTTCAGAAAAATCCATTCATTCCGTGTTTGGAAATAAATCTTATAAGTTAATTGTGAAATTGTTTTACCTTCCGTTGTGTAGTTAAAAGTCATTATCAATTAACCCATAATGATAATAAGTGTTTTGGGGCGTAGAAAGGGGTGTTACACAGAACACTCTAGCTTGTGCTTTGGCTTTTATAATTTGGTGGCTCCATCAATACTCTATCTTTGGGTCTTAAGTCCTTCTCCAAATTGTCTAAAAATTACAACAAAGAGATTTGTAAAGACCAAATAAGTAATTACAAATAAGGAGAGGAAATTAATCCTTTTTACCCATAAAACAACAAAATGCAATGATGAACCCATGTAATCCAAAAGATATAATTGCAATGCATAATGAGGGTAAAAATGTTGCAATTCATTAGAAAACTCTTTAAAAAACCATGTAATTATATGGTTCTATCAATCCATCAAAACTACATTCACCAGGACATCTATCTTAACACTTTCCTGTGCATACATTCCCTAAAGAAGAGATGCTCTCATATACTACGTAGACCAACAAGCCAAGCCTTGTTTTTTCTCTCATCTTAATGGTCATTTTCTATGGGATGCACCTAGATCAGGTACATGTGACCCTGAATGTGAGTGTGATACTCTAGAATGGTGGGAAGAATACGATGATAATGAATAGGAACTTTACCCATTTAAGTATGAACTCAGACAAGCCAAGAAGGACAACTCTGCCTAAAGATCTTCTTGCTCCCACAAGAACCATTGTTTCCATGTCCTGTTATGGAGTTATTCAAGAGATATGGGAGATTAGCTACATGAAGTTAAGTGTTCCTATCCTCAAATGTGTGGGGGTTCACAATAATGCTGTGGAAATAGATCAATTTGGATTTACTTCAATTGATCCTCAAAGAGTCAGTTATAAAGATAAGCCTTTCATTTTAGCAAGTAAGCAAAGCAAGTGTTCTATGTCATAGATCCCTCTAATAAAAAATGTCCATTATACTTCAAAGTAAAAAATAGAAGGATGGTGATCCAACTTTAAACC
>JBAGKO010017196.1:0-25904 GCA_037177275.1 Acacia concinna | reverse complement strand
ATATTGATACCCACTTGTTTCTAACCTTTGCAAATGATCTTTATTATGTATAAGAACAGGTTAAGATTCATTTCAAGGACTCTCAAACACAAATCAACGAGTGTGGTCACTGTGTCAGGTGCATTAAATGAGTTTTACCAAATCCGGTAAACCTCCACCTACCAACCTTCTTCTACTTCAACGGTTCTATTTATGACTCAGAAGGGAAATTCTTTATGTCTCAACGGAAACTGGCTAGAGGAATGATGAGATATCAACGCTAATAAACCAAACACCAACAGACATCAATTCCTCGGACAATATAAATACTTGAACATTAATGATAGCAAAAACCAATGACTAGAGTGATAATTTTCTAAGTGTATTGCATTCAATTCTGTCATTAATTATATTGTTGTTTTTCAGTGATTATTATTCAACTCTATTGAGAGAGTATTTATTACATTCCAAAATCATTTGTGAGTAGCTCAAAGTTGGGATACTTTGAGTGGGGACTTAGATTGTAACTTGTAAGGGGGAGTGATCTCTTGAAGTGTCGAGTCTGTACTATGGCACCAAGAGCCCATTGAAATTTTAGGGAATAGTGGAACTCAGTAGGTACTAAGAACTGGACGTAGGTCGTGAGTTTGGACCGAACCAGCATACATGTTTGTGTCTTGTGCTTTCAAAGAAAATGTGTAAACACCCAATTCGCCCCCTCTTGAGTGTAAAGCCTGCCTCAACAAAAATATCCCATTAAATAATATTCTAAATATTAAAAAATTACCATGAATCCAACTTGTATCCAACATAATATTTTCACCATTAAATATGAAAAAATTATTATAAACTTGATGTGTACACTCCACAAATTGAAAAAATTAGCATAAACCCAAGGTGTACATTATACAAATACACACACATATATTTAAATAGGGGTAATTTTGTCTCTAGCTGTATTATTCTCATATATTCTTATGTGAGATATAATCCAATCAAACATTTTTATGTATATGCATCATCTTTCCTTAATGATTAACCTAAATAATTCATGGAATTATCATTAAATTATATTACATTACATTGTATTACATTCAATTACATTTCCTTGATTCTGTGAACCAAACGGGGCACTAAGAGAAGAAGAACCACAGTTCTCTGCATCACTAGGCCTAAAAGCTTGAATCTTTTGGCGCCAAAGGCCTGGCCGCGAATGTGTTCCATTTCTATGGCAAAGCCAGAGAGGACGGAGTAGCCGGTGATGTTGGCGAAGCCGATGGTGAGGGAGCCGCCGGTGAGGGCACGAGATCACCTAGTTGGCCAAGGAAGAGCATGGAGATGATGGAGCGAGAATAGAGCAAGAGACCAGTTAAGACCCTAGGGAATGAGATTTCTGCGATGTGTTTTGCTTCGTTGAGGGCCACATATAAATTGGATTTGTGGGGCTTTTGGATTTCATGTTACGTTGTTGTTGGGAGTTTTGGGATCAAAAGTGCCGACATGTGGTCCTCGTTTGGCATTAAATAAATTAAATCTGATTGAAAAATTTCTATGTGAACTTCATTTGCCAGCTATTATTTTAATATGATTGAATGATTCTACAAGATTATTTTTTCATTATTTGTAAAATCTTAATTAAGATATTTATTTATTTATTAAAAAATAAATATGTGAATTTTATCAGCAGCCAATTATGATAAATATTAGCAATTGTGTTTTAATTGATCAGATCACAAATGAAATTGCAAACCTCATCACACAAGAATTTCTCATTAATATAACATCTAGTATACTTGTTTGGGGAGATTAATGAAACAAATAAATTAGTTATTTATAGCTATATTACATGATTTTTCTAAAATGCTTTGAATTATTAGATTTTATAATGAAGGTGCCGGTCGTTTAACATTTGATTAATACTATGTTATATATTTTACCACTCTGTACATATATTTAATAAGAAAATAAATTAATACATACACTTTAAAAGTTCCGGTCTATTTTTTATTACATGACAAATATTAATTATCTTTTATAAACTTCACTTTAAAAAACTTTTACATTCACCAGTGTCTATTTTAATTTATGCTAATCACATTTTTATGTTGTTGATCACTTTTTTTTATTATTAAAATCCCCCTCATCCACCAAGGCCATGTTGGTCAATTTCAGAGGCTTCAATTATCATTTCTGGCTTGGTTTTCAGTGGCTGGACAGAGTCTTCTCCACCAAGGCCATGTTGGGATCGGGCTAAGAATGTTGATATATTGGGTGTTGAGTTTGTCAAGAGTGCAGTTGCTTTGCCACTTGTGTGGAATATACAAGTCAGCACTTGGCTTCGTCATTGTGAGTTTCTTGCTTGAGCTTTAATGCTTTTATAACCTGTAGCATATTGCATCTATTGAATTTAGGCAAAGAAACTTGATTTTTGATCCTACGTACCTGAATAATTTTTCTGTTCTGCTAACATTCAGGTTTGAAGATCTATTAAGTGTCATTTAATTAACTTGATGTGCAATCAAGTTTGATAAAAAAATTCTTGGATGCTATTAAAACTTTTCTTGGAGGTCGCTTTTAATTTTTTTAATGGGAGTTTAGACATAATTAACCTGAAGACTTTTTTAGGTTTTTTATTTTTATTTTTATTTTACCCTGTAAATAAGGAAAGCACAACAATATAGATTACATGAATTCATATATGACTATGAAGGGTTAATGTTATACTATGGTTACACCTGATGTTTATTGTTCTGTAGATGTTTACGATAGGATTGTTAAGAAGGGGAAGAAACCTGGTTTCTTTCAGTTACTCGCCACACAGACAGTGAGTGCTATTTGGCATGTAAGTACAATTTTATGATCATTTTAAAATTAATAATTTTTATTGTATTAAAGTATCTTTATCACACTATTATTGCTTCACGCCTGCATGTTGTCTGATCATGGTTAATTAGTGCGTCAAGTTTATATTATGCATTTTCTTCCCCTAAATTATTGTTTTATAAAACCTTACCTTTGCTAATGCATGTCTAAATTTGAATAAGTAATTAGTCACCTGTTACCTGAGGTTTGCGGCTGTAGTTGATGACCAATACCTTAACTACTAGTAGTTGAACAAAATATGTGACTTTGAAATTTTACATTTACATCATTTATCAAGCTAATGAAGTTGTGAAACAACTTGTTGTGCCTATATTTTGTTTCTGTTTTAATTCTTGCTTCATGTCTTGGGTCCCATGATTAACTTCTGTTTAACATTGACTTTATTATTACAGGGATTATATCCTGGCTACATCATATTCTTTGTTCAGTCTGCACTAATGACCGCTGGTTCCAGGGGTATAAATTGGATTACTCTAGTTTGTTGCCATCCATCTTTTAAGGGAGTAATTAACATTTTTTGTCTTCTTTTTCATGCAGTGATTTACAGATGGCAGCAATATACTCCTCCTCTGGCTAAGAATATTCTTGCGTTTATGAATTTTGCCTATTCCGTTTTAGTTCTGAACTACTCCAGCATGGGTTTCATGGTTAGTCCTCTCTCTCTTTTCCTTATTCTCAGTGTCTCATGGGTCCACTCATTTTATTTTATTTTTTTGTTTTAAAAGAAAAAAATTAAAGAGGCGAACACTAACAATTTGAGGTTATAAGTGAGATCGCTACTTTTCGGGAAGCTTTCATGGCACTAAGTTACAAAGCCAAGGCACAAATACACCCAACACAATCAGAATTTTCAAATGAAAATATTTTTAAAGTTTGATATGTTTCCTTTGATCTTGTTTGAACAGGTGTTAAGTGTGCATGAAACTCTGGCCTCATATGGAAGCGTGTATTATATTGGAACCGTTATTCCCACTGCACTGATTCTTCTTTGGGAAGATAATCGAACTTGGGAAGCCTGTCAGACCAAAACCTCAAAAAGAGCAGTAAGGTAGATAATCCAAATCCAGGAATTTCCTTCGTGTAACTTCCAAAATAACACTAAGATATCAGAAGAGAGCTGCGCTGTGTCCATGGTTTTCTCTCCTGGTATTCAATTATCTCGTAACAACTACGTACTTTATTTAGTATAAAAAATGGTCACTCACTCCTATGTACTTTTTGTCTGTCTTTGAATGATTGAATTATGCCAACTAGTGAGTCTGATTTTTGTTTGGTTATAAACAACTTTTAAGTGCCAGAATTGTAATTGTTACTGAGGAAATCAAAATCTAGTTTTGTGGCTATGGCAGGGGGACATTTATGTGGTAACTGTTTCTCTACCGTTGTTTTGCTCAATTAAATATTTAAATGCAAAGACGATAGTTGAGGTGAATTGTAATATTTAAATTAAAGTTTGATGGGAACGTAGGCTAAGCCTGTTTGGATTCAACTTTTAATAATGACTTATAGAGTATAATGGATTTTTTAGAATGGCTTTTCTAAAATAAATTATGTGAAAAAGTTGATTTTAGAAAATTGAGTATTTGGATAAATGTTACCATAATAGCTTTTTACATGGTGAAATAACAAAAAAAAAGGCATTAGCTTTGATAATAATTACATATAAAAGTTGTGATATGATATAAATTATTTTTACAATAAATTTACATAATAAATACCAAAATGTGTATAAATTGGATTAAAAAAATTAAAATTACAACATTAGTCCATATTAGAAGATGATAAAAATTAGGCCAACATATATTTGTTAAAAAAATTGTAGTGTAATATATTATGTGGGGAAAAATGTAAAAGCCATTTTGAAGAAAAAACACCCAAACACACTTTTTTTTTTTGCAAAAATCCTTTTAACCGCAAACCAACTTTTGACCAAAATACACTCAAACACACCCATTTTTTGCAAAAGTATTTTTAACCCCAAACCAATTTTTTTTTTCTTCCAAAACCAACTTTTTTCAAAAGCTACTTTTTATAGCTTTTCCACTTTTATCTTTCTTCATTTTTCCACTTTTTTCATTCCTCTTTCCATTTTATCATCTTGTAATATGAACTAATGTTGTAATTTTAATTTTATTATCCAATTTATTTAAATTTTCATATTTATTATGAAATTTTAATGTAAAAATAATTCATATCATATCACAACCCTTACATGTAATTTAAATAAATTGGATAATAAAATTAAAATAATAATATTAGTCCATATTATAAGATGATAAAATGGAAAGAAGAACGAGAAAAGTGAAAAAATGAAGAAAGTTGTTTGCAGTGGTCGAAATTTTAGAAAAAGAGGAAGGAGAACAGTAGACAAATGAAGAAAGATAAGAGTGACAAAGTAGTTTTTACAAAGTTAGTCTTGAAGAAAAAAAAGTTTATTTGGAGCCAGAATAACTTTTTTGAAAAATAAAAGTGTTTAGATATTTTTCTTTTTTTGAAAGGTTGGTTTGGCCTCAAAAGGGCCTTTTTTTTTTATCCTATCCAAACAGGGACTATAGTCAAATAAATAATCAGGGAGTATAGTCAAATAAATAATCTTTTGTCGTTGTCTTTGTCTTTGTTGGGGTCTACCACTTTAAGCCTACCATCATAGGTTTAATACATATGGTGTCTTTTCATGTAGCCAATAAGCTACGTTAAACCAATTGTAAATTAATTTTAGCATTAAATTCCATATTTGCATTATATTTGCACAAATTAAATCTCTGTAAATTCTAAGTTATCTACTTATCTTGTGAATGAATCATAAGGTAATAAATAAAAGTTATATGATAAATTATATATTCATCATTAAAAGATCAATTTAAACAGATAATTTATATAAATAATAAATAAAAATTTCATGTGACAAATGATAATTTTATTCTGATATATATTTTATGTTATCATCATCATCATTATTTGCATGTATATGTCATTCAGTTACTCAATATGCTATAAAGAACATTATTGGTTAGTGAAGGCAAATTGAGATTTGTAAGATTTTTTTTATGACACAGATGAATTAATAACTTGAGATCCAATATCTAATATATAAACATCTGTATAATTTAGAAAGAGGAAAATAATTTTTATAAAAAATAAAAGGGAAAATAATGATATAAAAGAGTAATATATATAATTACCTTTTTCCTCTTAAATTTTTTAAAATCTTAATTATAATGAACACTATTACTCTCTATATCTCTAAATATAAGAGGCACTGGGCATTTTCTAAAAATGGAGAACGAAGCTCAAACGGCGTGTTCTTTTCAAATCTGCCCATAATAAATTAGGGGTATTTTTGAAAAGATCACTTGTTAATGGTGGGGACAAATTCTTAAGAACAGGTATTTTTTTAAAAAGTGTTTTCAAAAATATTATGAAAGTCTGGACCCCTACTACTATATATGGAGACAGAAACCAAAAAGGGGAAAACTACCTATTTAGGGATAGAGAGAATAGTATTATCCGATACACAATTATAGATAATAAGATTAATGTTTCAAATTTGATAGAATATATAGTCCATTGGTTTCATTTTATAATATAGTTTTAGGAGTGCTTTCAGCTACTCCTCCCTCCCTCCCTCCCTCCCTCCCTATCTATCTAATATTAGTTTTTTGCCTGCAACTATCTAATTTTAATTGAAGGATTACATATTATGAAAAATTTACGAGTATATATTTTTGGAAAAAGTTATTATTTCAAATTGAATTCAATAAACTTGATTAGTATGTGCAATTTTATTGAAAAGTTTACTTCCTCTTGTCTAAAATATATGACTTCTTCTAAAAGAAATTATTGATTTAATATAAATCATTTAAACGTTATTAATTATCAATTTTTTAGTTTTACTTCTATTTATTGGTCATACACATAATTATGTAACACACTTAACATGGAAAAAAAAGAAATAGATGTTGGCGTATGTTCTTCAAGTGGTGAAGCTTGCAATCCTAGTCACGTCTACTGATGCTGACCTTAAGAACTATTTCACAACTACTGGCTTGATCAGAAGCGACACTCCCCAAGTTAAAACGGATTCTTTTTGTAAGTACAGGATGAACAGAACAACAAAATATAGAAGTAACTAGCAGGCGAAGGAGGAAGAAACAGAGAGAAATGCAGAGGGTGAAGTGAGAGCTCGAAAACTCAAGAGCTGGATGCAAGAACCTCTTGCATGCTCTGCCTTTTATAGGCTCCTCATATATACGAGCGTTGGGAAAAAATTCAATAGAAATAATGACGGTTAAATCATCGGTTTTGAACGTTGCAACTGTTTTGTAATATGCAAATAATGACCTTTCGTACGTTTGCAATGTTGAGACATCCGTTTTTGAGATATGAAAATAATAATCTTTAATCAATATGTTTAGGCAGTTGTGTAAAAATAAAACCTGGTTATTGCACCGTGCAACTAAAATGTTAGGATTTCAATTTCAAATGCCTCAATTTTCTAAAAAATAAATTCCGACTTTTCAAAGGATTATTTGATAAAAAGAGCCTAGTCTGTATTTAACTCACACATAGGGGGATCGACAGATTTCAGCTACACTTACACATTGGAAGTCTGATGTTATGTGCGCGAGCCCACCTCTCCCCTTGAGCCCCTTTCAAGCCCATCATTTCAAGAAGTATTATATACTCTTATTCTCTTTTTCTCCCAAACAATGTGAGATTCTTTTGTTCTCTTTGACACACACACAAATGTTCCAACAATATATAAGGTTGATTTAAATAAGGATAAAATTGAAAAAAAAATTAAGAAAAATTTAATAAGTTAATTTATTTTTTAAAATTTTATTAAGATAGTATTTTTTTTTAACCTGATTGAGATAGTAGTTAAAAGTCACCTCCATGTTAATCTGTTATGTTGAAATTGAAGAGAATATTACTTTATCTTTGAAAGGTATTTGAAGAAAATATTATCCAACAGCTTCACATTTGTGTTGTCACTGGACCCAACACGTCTCACTGTTTCAGACTCAGACTTCACACCTAACTCTCAATGAGAGTCTCTCATTACGCCCCTTTCAACTTTTTGTAAGTATTTTTTTTTCATTTTATGAAAAAATAAATATAATTTATTATACATTATATAATATTATATATATCAATTGATATTTGAGAATTTTAGCATTTAAAATGTCCGTACTATAACTTACACTTGTTAGTATTTTTATAAAATATACAACATGTTCTTTATTTTGTAAAAATATTTTTAAATTATTTTTTATTCCACCCAAGTTTCATTTGGGTCAAGTGATTAAGTTTAATTATAAAGAAGCTCCCATTTATTTCGCCATTCTTATAATTCAAATCAACTCGTTGGTTAGAAAGTAAATGGCCTTACCCATGTGAGAAGAAACAAGTTGAATATTTGAAAGTATACTTGTTAAGAAAGGGCAAAAACTTTTTGTATTTTAAGTACCAAAAGGGATTATACCTTTCATCATATCAAAAAAGGGTCATAACTTAAAAACAATATAATTTATTTATGTTCCTACGTAAAATGTAGGAGTTACATACATATTTTTTCAGGAAAATGTCAATTAAATACTATTTGAAATTGCAACACACAAAAAGGTTTGTTAACATTTCAAAAAGACACTACAACACCATAATCAAATTGGATTTTTTTAAATTTCCTGATGTAAACAGTAGCAGAACTTCGCAATATGAATAATGAGATTTGCAAAAAGAGTAATGGATTTCACTAGTTTTTTCTGGTCTCTGTTGTTTTCCTCTCCCTCTGATAACACTGTTTATCTAACACTAATTGACACATGGTGATAGAGGAGAGAGAAATTTGCCCGTAACAGAGAAGAGAGGGGATTTTCGCAAGTTGAGTAATGAGATTTGCAAGAATAATAATGGAATTCACTAACTTGTGGATCACTTTTCACATCGGCAAATTTGAAAAATAGATGAGAGAGGGGATTTGTCGCAAGTTAATTAATGCAATTTGCAAGAATTGTAATGGAATTCGCTAGTCTTTGGATCACTTTTCACAAACAATTTTGAAAAACTCAATTTGATCACGGTACATTAGTGTTTTTTTGAAATGTTAACAGATCTTTTTGAGTTTTATAAATTCAAATGGTATTTAAGTGTCATTTTCTCTATATTTTTTTGTGTTGAACAAAGAAAATATCACGGAAGTATAATTTCTAAGGAGAAGTGAAAAATTTTTTTTCTGAATATTTTGAGTAAAAAAATAAATAAAAGAGAGATATGATAATTATAGGCTTCAAACTTTTTTACATATAATTATCTTACAAATATAAAAAAACAATTAATGAGGCATAGAAACTTTTTTCACACTGCTAATTAGGGATAAAAATAATGCACCACACACACTAATTAATCAACTTGTTTAAAAGTTTGATGGATACGACAATATTAAAGAACCAACTTGGAAGATCAATATGTTTTGCACGATTCAACTTTTTTTTTTTCCCCTTTTCATTACAAAAATCCATGTCTCCATTGAAACAATAATTAGTGCAATAGCTTAAAAGTCATTTTGACTTTTTTTTTTTGGAAAATTTTTTAAAAAGAGATGGTTAAAGGAGGAAAAAGACAAATTAGAACAACGAAATCAAAAATTCTAAATTAGTCACTTTGTACCTTCTTTTTCTGTAATTACGAAAGTGCCACTGGATTTTTCATAACACGAGTATCTTAATTCATAATAAGAGTATCTCAATTAATAACAACAACACAAACAATTTACAACGTAAATAAGTAGTACTTAAATACTTATATTATTGTTAATTGAGATGCTCTTATTGTCAATTAAGATACTCTTGTTGTTAAAAATCTAGTGGCACTTTCATAATTACAGAAAAAGAAGATACAAAGTGATTGATTTGGAATTTTCAATTTCATTGTTTTGATTTGTCTTTTCCCTATTTTGATTGTCTTTTTTAAAATTTTCCCTTTTTTTCCACCCCACTAAATATTCTTCATGCTAATAAATAAGTTGTGTTTGTTAGAGTGTGTGTGTCTAAAAAGAAGAAGGGAGAATTCTAGAAAAATATCTTCCCAAATTCTAAAACCCTAAAAGGGATGTTAACATTTCAAAAAGACACTAAGGTACCATGTACCAAATTGGGGTTTTAAAAGTTTGCTGACATGAATAGTGACCAACATGAAGTAGCGAAAATCATTACTCTTTTGGTGAAAACCATTATTCAAATGGTGAAAATCCAACACTGTTCACGACACGGGTACATTCCTTTCTCTCCTCTATCAGATGAATAGTGTTAATGTCAGTGTTAGATAAATAGTACCGTCAGAGGAGGGGAGAGAGAAAATGATCAACATGAAGTAATGAAAACCATTATTCAAATGGTGAAAATACACTACTGGTCATGTCAGCGAATTTTGAGGGAGAGAGAGTGATTAACACGAATCAACACAGACTAACGAAATCCATTACTCTTCTTGCAAAAACCATTACTCATCTTGTGAAAATTACCACTGTTCATGTCAGCGAATTTCAAAACCTCAATTTGGTCCATGGTATCTTAGTGTCTTTTTAAATGTTAACATCCCTTTTGGGGTTTTAGAACTTGGGGAGGTATTTTTCTGAAATTCTCCCAAAGAAGAATGTGCGCACACCATTTTTTTAAGGGCTATGAGAGAACTATGTTTTAATATATAAACTCTAAATTTTGCATTATATATTAGTAATTTATCTAATGTAAAATATCAGAAAAAGACCTCCAGAATTTCAAAATCACAAACTAATGATTTTTCACTCAAAGAAGTTGTGAATTTTTTATGAAGTGCAGTCATCAATTTATTATCAATGGTAGAAAACAACCTTCATTTGAGATTTTAAAATTTTGAAGGTTTTTTTTACTTTTTGGCACTTTCCCTTTTATTTAATGCAATTTTATTCTTTGATTTAAACGATTAAGTACTTCTAAAAAGCAAAAGAATTATGTGTGTGTGTAATTTAAAATTGAAGTTAACTAAAATGCAGATTATTTTACAAGTTATAAGTTAAGCGAAGTTGTAATGTATATCTATGTACTATACAAATTTGTTTATCTTATTCTTATTTTTGAAAATTTCAATAATTAAAGTATCATATTTAGAATAAAATAATATATTATTATTTATTGATATAATAATAACTAATTAAACTTAACATATAACTAAATCATCCATCACTATTGATCCAATACTTATTAAAATACTCCCTCTGTTCCTATTTATAAGATCTTTTTGGAGAATCCTAAGAAAATTTTAAGAAAGCTAATTATATTACTTAATAATATCATATGCTGTATTTTATTACATTATATAGTAGTTCATAAGTCAAACAACATAATTTGAAAAAAAGGACAAATTTTAATATCTTAAAGTAATGTAATTATCTTTTTTTAGGATTTTTTTTAGGATTCTCCAAAAAAGTCTTATAAATAGGAACGAAGGGATTATCTTTTAATGTCAGAATATTTTATACTTGTTTATTTTTCAAAAAATATACACACTATCATGCTATGTATAAAAATCATCTGAGTGCCTGTTTGGATGACACCATTTTGAGGCTTTTTGAGCTTCACTTATTAAAGTGAAGCTACTTTTGTGGCTTTTTGTCAAATGGGGTGTTTGGATGAGCTTTAAAAGTTAATGGAGAAGCCACAAAAATAGCATCAAAAGCATAAGCCACTATGGGGCTTTAGCTTATGGGGGAGGAGAGAGAAAATAACTTATTTGGTTGAATTTTCTATAAAGTTGGTATATCGATTGTCTCAGAAAATTTTAAACTAACTGTCATTAGTCTTCAAATAATTTACGGGTACTCCTCAATTTTTATTATACATTATTTCCATCTTTATCCTTGGTTGGGCTACAAATTACAACCATATCATTATATTTCTGAAATTCGGATTTTTTGGTAGAATTTTCACTCAACTTTGAAAATTCATATCTAATTGTAAAAATATCTAATTGAGGTGATTTCAAAGCTCAAATGTCCCTTATTAAGTCTAGTTTAGGGAAAAATAATTTCTTGATTTAATTAGGATCCGAAAATTCCCAGTAATTTCATTTTTAAACACTGCTCCAGAAACTGACAAATTTCACTGGGCAAACTTCAAAAATTTATATCTCTTAATATATACATCCAAATCATGTAAATGACATATCAAATTAAAGCTTGAAATGTTTAGTTTTAGATTGAAAAGTTTCATGATTTTTGAACATAGTTTGCCTAAGATAAATTGATATACAATATGACTGTCACCAATTTCATTACAGAAATTAGCCAAAACTTACTTTGTCTATGATTGTTACACCAAAATTGACCATTTTATTCCCCTTATATTTTTATATACTTAGGAAATTTGATGAATAAAAATTTAGGATGTTACACATCTCTTACTTATTTTTAAATAATTTTTTTATCATACGTCACTTTTCTACTTATTATCAAAACATGTTTTATATAAAAAAGTCACTTCTGCAAAGTCACATCCAAATACAACAACTTCTAATAAGCCACTTATTTTTCTGAAGCTACTTCTCATAAGCCCATAAAAAAAAAAAAGCTACTTTAATTAAACCGCATCGCATCCAAATAGGCTCTTAATTTCCGAATGTAAGACACTAAGGGACTGTTTAGATGGCTACTTATGTAGCTTAATGAGCACCACTTCAATAAGTTAAGCCACTTATTAGAAGCCAAGTGTTTGGATGGTAAAAAAGAAGAAGCTACTTTGTAACTTTTTGAGCTTAATGAACATCAAAATATAAAGCCAAAATTTGTGGCTTTTGTGCCAATAAGGAGGTGGGGGAGGAGAGAGAAGGGACAAAAATGTTATTTGGTTGAATTTTCTATAGAGTCGGTATATTGACTGTCGCAGAAAATTTTAAACTGACTGTCATTAGTCTCCAAATAATTTATGGGTACTCCCCAATTTGTCTTATACATTATTTTCATTTTTATTCTTGGTTAAGCCACAAATTACAATAATACCATTATATTTCTGAAATTTGGATTTTTGGATATAATTTTCACCCAACTTTGGAAATTCATATCTAATTGTACATGTATGCAATTGAGGTGATTCCAAAGCTCAAGTGTCCCTTATTAAATCTAATTTAGGAAAAAATAATTTCTTGGTTCGATTGGAATAAGAAGATTCCCAGTAATTTCATTTTTTAACACTGCTCCAAAAACTGACAAATTTTACTAGACAAATTTAAAAAATTCATATATCTTAATATATACATCCAAATCATGCAAATTATATATTAAATTAAAGCTTAACATATATAGTTTTAGACTGAAAAGTTTCATGATTTTTGGATATCATTTGCCTAGGATAAACTGACATACAATAAAACTGTCGCTAATCTCATTCCAGAAATTAGCCAAAACTTACTTTATCTATAATTATTATACCAAAATTGACCATTTTATTCCCTTTATCTTTTCATATACTTAAGGAGTTTAATGAATAAAAATTTGGGATGTTACACATCTATTACTTATTTTTAAATAAAAAAATTCTTTTAAAAATTTTATTATAAGTGAATTTTCTACTTATCATCTAAACATGTTTCATAAAAAAAAATTATTTTTGTAAAGTCACATTCAAACACAACAACTTCTGATAAGTCACTATTTTTTTGAAGTTACTTCTAATAAATCTATAAAAAAAATATTTAAATTAAATCGCATCCAAACGGAGTCTAAACATAACATATAGTTAAGTGATGTCATTATGTACCATATGTACTCAGTACAAGGTTTCGGCATGTACATACTTAATAACCATAAATATTTTTAGCTATAATATTATCATAATTTTTTAAAACCACAATGTTTTCATGTGGGGTTTCTCCTAACAGCCTATTTGGATAAAAGAGGAGGTGAGAAAGGAAATGACAGGGAAGAGAAAAATATATTATTTAAATGTATATAGAATCTACTCACTCTAATTAAAAGATCATTTTATTACAATCTAACTTTTTTCTAAAGTCATCTATGAAAAGTCACTTCTCCTAACACTTAGCACTGAAATCAACTCCTCAAATATACCTTATATTAAGCTCAACAATTAATCTGTCTCAAACGTAATTTAAACAAATTAAGTTTGAGTGTTCCAGAGCCAACTGGGCCATCAGCAATAGAAATCTCAGTGGCATATACATAATAGAAATTGAAGGCCAACGAGTACAGAAGAGGGAACCCAGATAAAGAAATTTAAAATTCAAATAAAAACAGCAAGATCTGACATTGGACCCTATCGTTTTAGCAAGAACTTGTGTCATTGAAATCCCTCACTTGGTGGCCTGTGCAATTATGTTGCTCAATGAACCGGCTTCCTCCTTTGCAGTCTCCACCAATGCATCCTGAAAACCGAAACATTAAATGATGAGTTCTTAAAGGATTACAAAAAGAAAAAACTCTCCAAATAAATTCACAAAGACTGTTAGTTATATCTCATACCTGTGCAGCTATCAACCGTGCAACGGTTTTTTTGCTGGACTCTTGGAGCTCACCAGCAATTAGAAGTTCGTCAAGTATGTAGTAGGCCTTCCATGATAAACAAACCAAACACAAATCAGACAGGACCTTACTTATCAATCAAAAGAATAGGTTATATATTATTAGTGTTCTGACCCCTTGAATTTATTTATGTCTATTAACTAGGTAGACAAAACCCTAGTCTCAGAATACATATGGTACCAATTAGAAACTAGGAAACATATTGAGCACGAGGCAAACTTAAGGGACAACATTAATTTAACCTTAAAAGTCAATATATACTAAATTAACATTTGGAGTTGATTTATCTTGAAAGAATTATCAATACAAGGAACAGACTAGCAGGTGATAAGCGCACAAACCTTGTGGAAATTGAATATTAAGTCCAACTCGCATACCTGCAAAAGATGAAGTAATGATAATTATATTTGATATTAAAATACGGAAGACATACAAAATTCTTAGATCCTTTCCAAAAAGAAAGGGAAATATTTCAGTGTTATCCAATCAGTACCCCAATAAAGTGAAAGCTTAAACAAGAACTCACACTGCCAAAATATCGATCAAGGATCTCAACATAATGATGAATTATTTCAAGTACTTCTAATTCGTTGTCTTCCTGGTCAATACACATGCAAAAGTATAGGCTAGCATATCTGCACAGGACATCCATTATATAATCAATTTATCATCATCAAGATAACCAGAACAGGGCTTTTCAAAGGAGTAGGAATATATGATGAACGGCCATAGTTTCTTGTTAAAATACCTTTTGTAAACAACTTTATATCCTCTCCAATCTATAAAATTGCAAAGCTTGGGAGCACGAGAAAGAATCACTCCGCTGAGCTCACGGAGAACCTTTCCAAAACAGATTTTATAGCCAGAGATGGATCATCAAGAAATACAGTGAATTCAACATGGAGTAATACTAACATGAGATCATGCAACATCAACTACAGCTAAAATATGAGGAGGCTAGCAATGTTTGGAAAATGAAACAGAAAACACAGCCGCTGGAATTACCTTTGTTCTTTCTTTTTGCGAGTATGGTGAATACCATTTTGTAAGTCTCACCTTCCCTTGACGGCTAATAAGCAGCACAAAGTGAATCTACAAGTATCCAAGAAACAAGGTAGGGTGACATTGGAAACAAATGAAGAATGTTCATTGAATAACATGACGCAAAGTTGCTGGCATAAAACAATACTGTCCCATTCTGTCATCTCCATAATAAATACTACAAGTTAATAATCATAAGATCAAAGGAGTCTACCTAAAAGCTAAGTGTTCTGAGCTCAAGAATCATAAAGTCACATACATTTTAATAAGATGAGAACAAATAGCAGATGCCATCTTCATAAGTGGGCTCCCTCTTGACATCAATTAATGAGATCAATTTTGCAGAGAGAAATATATAACAATGCAATATTCACACACATTGGAAGCCCCATTAAAGTATCGACCACTCAACTGGGTACACACACATATTGTCTCTGTTTCTCCCTGAAACTGATAAAGTCAATTTTCTTCAAAAAAAAATTGAGAGGACCCAAATCCAAATATAGTAAGGTTTTGTGACAAAACACAAAACCTGTATGTAATAATCAGTCAAGCTCCCTAATAAAGGACAGATTAGTGATGAATATCAAATAGAAAAGGGGGCCAACCATGAAGCTCTCAAAAAAATCTGAATCCACATTAAATGTAATTCAGCGTAAACTTAGATCAAACTGTAGGAAAAATGTTGAGAATGCCCAAGGTTGTATGGGATTTTCTAATTTGCTCACTGTATGGAGGAGGAACAAAAAATTGTTGGACATATGAGGTTCATCGCCTCACCAGGCATATATAGCTATTACTATTTCCTCTTGATTAAGCTATTAGTGATTAAAAAGATCACAAACTGATTCTTCATAAGGAAAGAGGTTACAAGGGAAAACCACTGATCTAATCAAATGTCGCCCAATTCACTAGTCAATAACAAAGGAGGCGAAGCTTAGCATCAGGGTATAACTGATTCTTTACCATTTCTGCTCCTTTAGTGATGCAAACCCTATCTCCAATAAAAATCTAAACATACGGAAGTTGAAAAGCATTGAAATAATTATAAAGGTCGATGTACCAAATCCACCAAGGCACTCAGATCTCGAAATTAGCGGGATCCAGTGAGCGGATCGCGATTGTAACGCATATGTATTTGGAAGGGAAACGAAATTATCTTGAAAATGTTGGCCAACATAAAGAATATAGATTTCATTCGGATGCTAAATCAGAACCAGGAAAAATGACTTCCGCAATGCATAAAACTAAAACTGCTCAAGCAAGTCAAAAGGGTTTCTACTCATAACCAGAAGCGGAGAAGACCAGTAGGAAGAAGTGAAATTGGGAATAACAAGAACATAATAACAAGATTAAATAGCAATTTCAACACTGAAATCTGAAAATCAAATAGAGCATGATTGCGGGAGAGATCCAGTTTCTTTCAGCAGCAACATGAATTCAAGGTTGGAAGAAACTTACCATTTGGCTGTGTGGCTGAGGACACGAACCTCAAAGAATCGCTTGCCCAAACTCGAGATATAGGGAGGAATCAAAGCGCACCTTGTTCTGCCTTAAACTAATGAGTAAGGAAAACAAAGCGAGCGGTGGGAACCGGTCGCAGCGCTGAAGGAAAATGGCACAAGAATTTTTGGAGGGGTTATAGGCTGGCCGGGCGCTGACGCTGCTTACTTTGCAGAACTCGCTCGTGCGGCCTCCCGAATTTTTTTTTTTTTTTTTTTTTTTAAAAAAGCGCCCCTTGTTCTTCAATAGCGAAGTATCGACAATTCTCAACTACGAACTTTGGGAAAAACAAATAAAGACCTCAACTGAATATTAAGCAAAAGTCGGACGGTATTTTTGTTCAATTTATTTACTTTTTTTTGCCAACCAAAAAAAAAGTTATCACTAATGGCCCGTTTGTTTCGATTACCTGGGATCATATATAATCTGACTGATTACGGCGTTTAGTTGTACTTTTTGTAACGTAAAGAGGATTACATATGTAATCCAGATTACATCATTTAATGTAATCACAATTACATAGCTAATACTCATTAATCAGGATGCAAGGATCCTGTAATCCAGAGAAAAGGACCATATAACCATTATAATTTTTTAATTTACCATATTGCCTTTAAATAAACCCTACCTATATCATCAAATCATATTGCTTCACAAATCATGACTGCTTTTGTTGCGCGCCATCTTCGTCTTCCTTCTCCTCTCTCGCCCACCCCCTTCTCCCTCTCTTGCTCTCAAGGTCTATAAAATTTCTTCTTCTCATTTCTCGCAAATTCGATCGTCTTATGGTGTCATTTCGTGTACTAATTCAGCTTCTGATTTTACATTTTTGCTTTGATTGTTTCTGTTTATAGCCGCCCACCCCCTTCTCTCTCTCTCTCTCAAGGTCAGTAAAATTTCTTCTTCTTCTTTTTCGTTCTTGCAAATTCAATCATCTTATGGTGTCATTTTGTGTACTGATTCAGCTTCTGATTTTACATTTTCTGCTTTGATTGTTTCTGTTTTTAGCCAACTATTGATTTCGCTTCTTCCCTCTGGTTTCTGTTGGCCTGATATTGTAATGAATTATTTTTTGGTTTTAATATCTGTTTGCTTTCTTTTAACATAACAAAACCTAAACCCCCAAATTTGTGAGAACCAAAAATGTACAACGAGTTCAGGATTCTACTTTCTTTGGCCTTGTACTAGTATATTTATCAAAATCTGAAACTTTATAGATGGTTCTAAGTATCACATGTTTTCTACTCAAATATTTGATGAGAATTATTCATGCCACCGGAATGACCTTCAAAGGGTGTGCGTTAATAATATATGTTAATGGTTCATTCGCACTCTAGAGGCTGTTTACGATATATTTATTAGTGGGAATACGGTTATTGTACATACTTAATAAAATAATAAATAATTTCAGGTCATTATACATATATATATATATATGTAGACAAGGGATAATTTTGTTCCTTGATATGTTATATCATATATTACCATATTTAATATAATCTAGTCAAACGTATTCATATCTATGTATCATCTTTTCTTAATAACAAACCAAACAACTTTAGGTAATCATCATTACATTACTTTCCATTAAAATGTATTACATTCCCTCTGATTCCGTGAATCAAACGGGCACTTAATAACAAAATTTGTTACAAGTTATTGTTACCATGAAGTTATTATTTGCAGTATCCTTTCCCTGAAATCTAATGTCTTCGGTGTGTACATATATGGTTAAATTGCATCAAACACCCTATATCTTTTGTTACAATTTTGCCCTGTATTTTCTTAGTAGTAATGATAACCTTATATTTAAGAAATTGGGCGTGACTAAAAAAAATTAAGGTGCTAACAAATGCACAAAAAGTTGATCATGTCATGGATTTATGTTGTTGCAGTTGTATGGATAATGCCATAGCCTGTTGAATCCTGCAATGAGTGTATTTGATCATTTCAAATTTTTTTCCCTTTGAAAAACCATCTCAATATTTAGTCCCTCAAACTTTAAACAATGAGTTTTGGTCCCTTAAAAAGTAAAATGATCCAAGCTTTTTATTGAACAAATCATAAGGAGTAAAACCAACTCCCTAATTAAATGCTAATACTAGATTAAGAATCTGTGGGAGTATAATGTTATTATTGAAGGCACTCGAGTGACTCGTCTCTGTGCAAGTCAAGTCTCCCATACAAAAAATGGATATTTTGCTAAATTTTAAGGAGAGATTTTGGGCCAAGGCTGAGTCCACTAAGATGGGCCCACTTCACTGAGGAGGTGTTTTAACAGGATGAGGACCAAGTGGGTATACTTCTTAAATGGTTGTTTCATGAGAATTATTGTACAGTTCTCCATAACTAATTTAGGGTTTGTTTGGAAAGGTCTTATTTTACTCAAATAAGATTTTATTACACAATACGAGAAAAACCCCTCTCACATACCTACCTCGTACTCCGCAAATAAGATCTTATTACCCCAAATAAGTCATTCCCAAACAAGCCAATAACTACTTCCTCTGGTCTTAATTATAAAATTTAGTTAGAAATTTGATTTTATCTTAATTATAAGGCCCCTATCCACTTTATCTCCCCTATTTAACCACCTTTTTTCAAACTACTGTTGTTAATACTTTTTTTAACTATAATTAAACACCACATTGATTTCAATATTTGTAATTTTTTTACTATAGCTTCCCTTAACCAATTAAACTTATATTCTTAATCTCTTCAAAAAAGTTAAATGAACCTTATATTTAAGATCAGAGGGAGTAAATTAATGAGTTATTTTAGGAAGACTAGCACAGATATTTATAAATAAGTTATCTAGCTCCTAAATTTAAAATTGGGGAAAGCATGAATTTTGTTGTCTTCCTTGCAACAAAGGTATTAGATACAGACAAGTAATAGCGATAACTTTCATAACGTAAGTAAGTGGTTGGAGGTAGGATTTGCAACTCTTAGGCATGTAACCAGCCTAATTTAAAGAAATTTATCTCTTGTTTTTAGTACTTCAATTCGACAAAGATAGTTTTCACTATAAATATTTTTAAGGAAACTTATGCAGAGGTCTCAAATAAGAGAATATACGTTAAATAGGTCTCAAGATAAAAAAATACTACTGTCAAGTTCCTAAGATAAGAAATTTATTACTGTCAAATCCACATTAACAACTCTAGGACGTTACAGTAATTAATTTATATTTTTAGACCTATTTAACGTATATTCTCTTGCTCGGGTCCTCAGTATAATTTTCCCATACTTTTATGTAAGTAAAAAGTCACAGTGGGTTCCATTCCATTATAACCTCATATCATTAGTGTTTGCTCATCTATCTCAATAAGGGGGGAAAAAAGAAAGAAAAAAGAAAGGAAAAACAAATAGTGCTATAACTCAGTGTTCTGAGAAAAAGCAAATATAGTCTACACCAAAACAAATTCATAGTTTAGTGAAATGTATCCCACATCCTCTTTTAAATAAGGTTGAGAGTTTGAACATTATAAATACAAAAAATCACATTATTATTATTATTCTTATTTGAACTTAATAATGCACGAACATATGATTTAATTATTTTTTTAATCGAAAACATATTATTTAAAAAAAAAAGAGTGAGTTAGAAGATATAGGTATAAGATAAGGCTTCAGGTTTTATAGCCTAACGACACCAAACTTCTTTAAGCCTTTTTTAGATTAAGAGTATTTGAAAGCCGCTTCCGATTTGAGACTAATCCTTTTTAACATTTTGAGAGTTTTTACTTCTTCTAATAAGCGCGCTTTCCCAAATTTAAACTGTATGCTAATCTTCTTCCTACAAGGGCAAAGTCTATTAACATCTCAACTGAAAACTTATGGTATATATCATAGTTATACTTTTAAGTGTGAGGTTGCCAATTAAAAAAACAAATGAGTTATGACGAAAGACAAAAATACATGAAAGATAAGGGTGCAGGAAAAGTGACGGAAATGAAATCTTGGAGGATCAAGAAGTGGAAGTAAAAGACAAAGAGAGGCAACACAAAATACAAAGAGACACATCAATCTCTTGTTTTGTTTTTATACGCAAGTCATGCACTACGGATTCTGCACCTCCCCTACTCAGAATATAGCTGATAGTGACCATGACAACGATGAAATCCTTTTTCTTTTATTTTTTTCCTCTCCTCAAACAAAACAACCAGAGACACACACACACACACAGATGAGTCGCACAACAAGCCAAAACCTTGGTGGGGTTCAAGTTAATGTCCCCAACAAATGGGTGCCCTTTGTGTTGCTGTGGTCATACTTCATAGCGAGGAGATTAATGAAAATCAAATTTAGTCGGTTACCATTATGTATCATGCAATGTTGACATGCCTTACTATAATAATAATATATATAGAATGAATATATACAAGACAAGATCATATATTCATTATCGTTGTCTTATATATATAAGCATGCGATAATGTTGTCTTCATATAAAAAGAGTAGAGAAAATCTTATTTTTTAGATATTTAGCTAGTGTGTATTCAGTATCATGATGATTACTGTAAGCAAACATCTGTCCTAACCCATTGCATGTTCTTTTGCAACAGAGTTAAAATGCAATTTAGTTTCAAAAGGCAGTATTTATAAGTGTTGGGTATTTTGAAGTTTTTTTATTTAAAATTTTCTTAATGACAATTTTTTCCCTTTGTGTTAAAAATGTTAATGGTTAATATTAATTTTTTTCCTGGTTAGATCGAATTTACTCATTTTTTAACACTTCTAAAACAAAATTACTCATAAAAAAACTTCTTTTTAAGTGTTTACTTTAAAGGCAGAGGTGCACCTTAATCCTTTATAATACTTTTGTTTGGGTTTAACTTAAAGAAAAACAAACAGTGTATTATAATTTTTATGGCACACAGCTTCCCATGAATAAAAGATGATGATTTCCTTAACTTTGGAACCCAAAAACATATTCCAACGTTATCATAAGTTTGTAACTTATGATGACTATTTTGTCACTTGTTAGATGAAGATTTTTTATTTATTTTCTAATGTGATGAGATGAGATGTATGCTAGACATTTAATTGAAATGTGGATATAGTTTTTTTAATATAAAAATATGGATATAGTTAAGCAACTGTTAAGTTGCTCAATTTTATTTTTAATTCTTCCTTTACACCCTTAATATGTCTCCCAAACAAAATAACTTTCTTTTATTTTCAGCTTTCAAGCATGTTATGGATCCAAAACCAAAATATCCATGAAACCATACATATTTTTACCCTTCCTTCAAAAGTACTTCTACCTAGCACGCCCTAAAATTTTTTAAATAAGTAGAAGAAAACTCTCAATGATTAATAACAGTAGGGAAAATTGTTGAAAAGTGTCATGTTATAAATTAAATTTGATTGCCTTAAGGCATCTAAAGACTTAGATTCTTGAGCAGGGGCAACTTACCCTCAATAAGTGCCACTTTTCTTTAAGTATATGCAATATATCTTCCTCTATGTGGAAATGTTTTCCATTTTGCACATTATATATTGAAGATAGGTTGCACATAGTTAAATAAGAATAACACCTGTTGATAAAGATATGTTGCACATGATTGCTTATAATAAATTTTATAATGATTCTTTTAATAATTTTTCCACAAAAGTTACTTTTATATTATTTTTTATCTCCCTTCCAATTAAGTCATATGGGAAGTTAATAGCTAGAGGAAAATCAAATTGCGCCCGCGCGCAGGCATATGAGCAGGTTTTTTTTTAGATATTAAGTGACAGGCGTTACGCTTGGATATTCGTATAACGGCCTAAAGCCGAAAAAGACTTTAAATGAAATAAAGAAATCTAATCTTAACCTATAAGATAGGCTAATATTAGATTTGAACAGAGTGTTGGTGATGTATGAATAATGTTGAGCACCATGTTCATTTTGTGAGCTATATTTGTCAAAAAATTTGCATATCCCATCATTTCCTTGTAAGTGTGAACAATTTGAAGATATCAAATTGAGAAGATGAGGAATCTTGCTTTGTCAATCTCCCATTGTAGTGGATGGTAGATTCCACCATCGACCATAAGGGTGTGAATAGCCTGAGTGGAATTAGAATACAAGCGAATCTTGTTAAAACCCATCTCTCTGTATACCTTGAGACCTGTACAAATAGCCAGTAATTATGCCATAGACGAGGAGCAGGTTCCTAAGTTCTATAAGAAATTGTCCATCCAGCTCTCACTACAAAAAAACACCGGATTATAAACGGAATTACCCATGGAATGAATTCCGTCGGTAATTTTCGACAGATTTCCAAGAGTAAAATCACTGACGGGTTTTTGATGAAAAAATTCTGCAGATAAATTCCGTCAGAAAATAAATTTACCGACGGAATTACTAACAGAAAAAAATTCCGTAGGTAATTACTGACGGATTACCCAAATAAAATATTCTATGGGTAATTACCGACGGATTACCCATGAAATTTTTTTCGTAGGTAATCCGTCAGTAATTACCCACGGATTACCAACGGACATTTTTCGTGGGTAATTACCGACAAGATTACCCACAGGATTTCGTCAATAATATTTAAAAATAATAATATAATATAATTAAATAAATAATAATAATAAATTAAATATATAATAATATAAAACAAAAAATAAAACATAAAGGGGAAATATCATAAAATTAATATTTAATAAAATATTAAATATATAATATATTTTATGTTAAGAATAAATATTTAAATGAAATAAGAAAATAAATTTTATTAATTATTATATTAAAAATATATTAATATATATTTGATATCATATGTATATATATTTATATAAATAAATAATATAATTAATATTATATATATATTTCTATTTTATTTTTAATATGTTATGTTATATATATTATTATATGAATAAATAATGCATGGTCAAAGCAGCTCAACTGATAAAGGCATCACAATACATGTGAGAGGTTTAAGGTTTGAGTCTTGGCTTAGTCACAAAACTCAACAATTAATTCAAAAGACATGTGGCTCAAAGAGGAGAGGACACTTGACAGTCACTAGAGCTTCGACGAGGGCGGCCGGGGGCGATACTCACGTGGATTTATTTTATTTTGTTAAATAAAATAATTTACTAACGAGATTACCAACATAATTTTCTATGGGTGATTACACACGGCGAAATTACCCCTGAAAAATTTTCCATCAAGTAATTTCCAATGGAATGTTTCTTCAGTTATACAGTCTAAAAATTGAAATTCTGTTGATAACTTTGTGGGTAATTTAATATTTTTTTTGTAGTGTCTTTATAGTCTGGTATTAGCTCACTTATGGCAGATCTCATTATCCAATGTGAAGAGATGAAGTAGTGGGGCTGTTTTTTATTTTGGTGAAATGAAAAAATTATGTGCCTCTCTGGATAGACCTATTACACCAGAAATGTCACATGTCATATTTGGATGAGGTTTGCCTGTTTGGGAAAGGAGAATAAGTTACTTATCATTACATTTAAGTTATTTTTGATAAAATAGGTGTTTGGGTAAAGCGGTGAAAATAATGACTTCTACCCAAAAAAGTGACTTATTTTAGAAGTTGAAAAAATGACTTATTTCAGAAGTTTCTCTCATTCTCTCTCTAATTCTATTACTTTTTATCCAAACACAAATAACTTCTTATAAATAATTTTTTTCTGAAGTTACTTCTCATAAATTACTTATCATCAAAGTCATTTCTACCCAAACGGGTCCTTAGATTTGAGCTCAACGTTAACATGTTTGCATGCATATATTTAAATAAAAAAAATTTCATAATATTGAATATTACTATAATTACATTTAATGAAAAAACTTATATTTCATATGATGTTTCTTGCATTTATGTATAGGATTCTTGGCTCGAAACTTTTGTACCTTTCAATTTGTTGCACATATTTTGTACTAAGTTATTCAACTAGCAAAATACCGATAACAATTCATACAAGTTATTTAATTGTTAAATGAATCTCATACGCAAATTCTTAGACACTAATTATGGATCATAATATCATAATAATTAGTGTAACTAGTTTTTTTTGGTAAGAAATTAGTGTCACTAATTATTGACCCACAATTTGTGTTTATTCTTAAATTTATTCTCTCAGCTCTCATCTTCTGCCTTTCATATGCGGGGAAGATTCTACGATTATTTAACCAAACTTTTGGTACACATTGAAATCTAAACCATTTGTTGAAAATGCCAATTCATATATATACACACAAACAAAATCTTGTAATTAATATTGTACTAACGAATATCTTAAGTATTTCTGCCCTGTCTCTATATTTGGAAACAATGGTACATGTAGCTGTTTGCCTATTCTAGAATGCTAGAAAAAGTCAAACACCTAGACTTCACTATTCAGCCAATTGAAGAAATATTTTTTTATTATGTTTTTTTTTTTAACTATCCGCCAATATCTGTAATTCATAAAAGAAAGGTGCGTCAACAAGTTTATTGCCATATCTTAGTTTCAAAATTTAGCTCTCTTACATGGCACTTCTGGTTGAATAAGAAATGCAAGTAATTCTTTTAGAGAAAATGGCACTTAAGTTTTAAAGATTAAAGATAGTTATAAAAAAGTCTTTTTAAATTTGTTCTTTATTAAGAGGTCTTTAGGGACTTTTTGAATATTAAGTTTAGATAGAAAATTACCTACATGCCCCTGTCTTTTTCTGCAGAGGAGAGAGAAAGGAAAACATTAAAAAATGCGTCGGTACTATTTACTCTCCATGGGAATTTTAACAACTTTGCAGCTGTTTTGACAATTTTGTTAACACGTTTTAATAATTTCTCATGCGGGGGTACTGTTCACTCTGCCATGAGAATTTTAACAACTTCGCAGGCCGTGATGACAACTTTATCAGCACGTTTTGACAACTTCTCATACGGGGAGTACTGTTCACTCGCCATGGGGATTTTAACAA
>JBAGKO010017113.1:0-11299 GCA_037177275.1 Acacia concinna | reverse complement strand
AAATTCCCAAAACTCTTTAATCTATGCATATATACAACAATAATTTGACGATTTCATATCATTATGGTCCCTATTATAAGTCATTTTTTAGCGTGTTTGAGTTCTATGCCACATATCGCACGTTTTAGGTGGCAAATGTCAAATTGAAAATGGTTTTACTTTTCTCTTTGTTTGGGATGACGATGTGCAAAATGAATTTTTACTCAATATGTGGCTTATTTCAACAACATAAGGGTTGCCTTTTTTTTTACTTTTTTGAAATTTTATTTTTTATTATTCTGTTATAATTTACTCCCTCCAATCTTAATTATAAGATTTAATTAACTTTTTGAAAAATCCTAAGAAAACTAATTTCATTATTTTAACTAATATATAATATAATAAATTATAACATATGATATAATTAAGTAATTTATTTTACTTCCTTAACTTTTCTAAAAAAATAAACTGGGTCTTATAATTAAGACCGGAAGTACTATAAATATCACAACATATTTACATGTAATATATAATCTTTCTGGTTCTGATTATAAGACTCAATTGACTTTTTTAGAGTATCATAAGAAAGCTAATTACATTACTTTAAAGCATTAAAATTTATCGTTTTTCTTCAAACTATTTTATTTAACTTATGAATTAATATATAATGTAATAAATCACAATATATGATATGATTCATATCCTTTTCATTCCATCAAAAGTTAATTTTTAACTTATCGACCAAATAAGTTTTACTTTTAGATAAATAACTTATAAGTAACTTATGCTACCATCAATCCAAACATAAATCACATTAGACAATTTGACTTTTGCATAAGTTCAATTGTAAATAACTTACTTTTCCTACCATTATTCCAAACACACCATTTAACTTATTCTCACATACCAAAGATAATTAGTTAAACTAATAATTAATTGTCAAATTTACACCTTTACTTAATGTTATTTTTTTCAACTTTTTCTTCTCTCTCTCCTTTATTTAATAAAAAATGACTTATAATAGATATTCCAGTTGTACCTCTTAAACAACTTCTTCTTTTTCTTCTTCTTCCAATTTTTTTAATAAAAAAGGACGTATAATAAATATTGGAGTGGTACCTCTTAAACAACTTCTACTTATAACAGATATTGGAGTGGTACCTCTTAAACAACTTCTTCTTCTTCTTCAAAATCATATTCGTATAACTTCTCAAACTTTGACTCATGAAAATAAAATCATTAAATTCTAAGTCACCAACATATAAATTGTAAACAAAACTATTTGTATTTGAAAAACTTTATATAGATAACTCATGTATTATTAATTTCTCAAAAACTAATTCGTGAGTTATCTACATAAAACTATAAATTTAAAAGTTCATGAAGGTTTATTGTAAAGTTTTTACATATACTATAAAGAGTTACTGGGTTGTTATATAATATAACTTTAAAATTAGGGAAAATGACGAAAAAAGTACCATATAAAAATTAAAAACCTCAAAAAGCCTATTGAATAAAGGAAATGATAGTGAAGTACTTTAGTACCAATTTTGGTTTTTTAAGTTGGAATCAAAGATCGTGAATTTTGTCATTTACGTTATCATTTCAGTTATTTCCCTTATCAGTTATGTTAAAACATACAATCATCATGTTTGTCATTTACATTACGAGTTTTGTCATTTACGTTACCATTCCAATTATTTTCAAATTTAAAAAACCTAGATTGATACCAAAGTACTTCTTTATCATTTTCCTTATTCAACAATTTTTTTGGGGTTTATAACATTTATATAGTATTTTTCGTCATTTTCCCTTAAAATTATCATGTCAAAAAAACTTAAAAAGAAACTATATTTTTATTTTTCCCTTGCGAGAAATAGAAGATTGACTGAGGATTGAATGTTACCATGTATTTAAAAAAGTGTTAAGATCCAAATTTATCCCGTGAGCTTTTCGATGAGAAGTAAGGTTGTTCAACAAGTCTTTTTTGGGTTTACTTGCATCTCAGAAGCTTCAAAACTTTAGTAGTGTTGCCATTTTCCGTTTAAAAGTTAATGATTGTAAGCTCAATAATCATAATTGTGTATCTATTATAAAAAAGAGATATGTATATATACAAAAGGAGAGAGCGCCACAGTAATAGCTCATAAATATGTTCTAATTAGAATCCCTTATTGATGGAGATATGCTAATCTATCATCATAAATATATATGATATATATTTCCTAATATATACAACAATATTTCTAACACTCCCCTCAAATTAGAGTATAGATGTTAAGTATGCCTAACTTATTATAAATATAGTCAACTCGAGCTTTTGTCAAACAAATCACCCAATTGATCACTTGATCGCACATGCCCTATATAAATAAAGTTCTCTTTGATTTTGCCATGAGTGGCAGTCAATCTTAATATGTTTTGTGTGTTAATGAAACACAGAGTTAGAGACTATATATAAAGCCGCTTTATTATCACACTATAATTTTGCAGGCAACGACGGGGCAATCCCAACTTCTTTATTAGCTTGAAGACCCATACAATTTCCTAAATTGATTGAGACATAGCCATGTATTCGACTTTAGCACTTGATTTGTACATTACATCTTGCTTCTTACTTTTCCAAGATATCAAATTTCCTCCTACAAATACATAATACCTTGTGGTAGACCTCCTTGTGGCCTTTGACCCTTGGCATCATAGAAACATTATACCTTAGTATGTCCATAATTTATGTAAAGTATACCATGACATAGAGATCCTTTCAAATAATACAAAACATACTTTAAAGCTTCCCATTGAGCAATTGTGGGAGCTGTTATGAACTGATTAAGAACACTAATTTTAAAAGTTACATTAGGATGAGTCACTATAATATATTTCAGTTTTCCAATCAGTCTTCGATATCTCTCAGGATTTTCAAATGGTGTAATTTTCTCAGGATCAATTCTTTTCTTTATGTCATCAGGAAACTCATCAAATGGTGTGCGATCATCAATGCCCAAAAACGGATTGGGAACCATAGGAACACTACTTGGTGCTACGCCAAGTTTACCAGTTTCCTTTGAGTTAGAAGGATACTATTCTTGCTTTTCATAACTTCAATCCTAAGAAAATATTTCAACTGTCCCAAATATTTCGTCTAAAAATGAGAATTAAGAAAGATCTTGATCTCGAAGATCCTAGAGGTATTACTTCCAGTGAGAACAATGTCATCAACATAAACCACTAAAAGAAGTAGGCCATCATATAATGTTGATAAAACCATAGTGATCACACTTGCTCTTAATTAAACCAAATTTCTTGGCAAACGAACAAAATTCGTCAAACTATACACGAGGACTCTACTTTAAGCTATATAACGACTTTCGAAGATAACACGCCTTTCCATTCTCCCCCTGAGCAACAAACCTAGGTGGTTGCCTCATGTAGACATCCTCAAAAAGGTATCTATTCAGTAAAGCATTATTAACATCAAGCTGATGAAGATCCCAATCATAAGTGGCCACTAGAGAGATAAAGAGACGTACAGACGTCAATTTTGCCACAGGAGAGAAAGTTGTAGAATAATCAATACCATATGTCTGAGCATAACCCTTAGCAACCAGACAAGCCTTTAAACGTTCTAGAGTGCTATCAGCGTGAGTCTTGATAGCAAACACCCATTTACATTTAATAGCAACCTTCCTTGAAGATAAATCAACAAGATTTCAGGTACCGACCTTTTTAAGGGCCATAATTTCTTCTTCCATCACAACACACCAATCAGGGTAGGCCAAGGCTTGGTGAAGCGAGGTGGGTATGGTAATGGAATCTAAGGAGGCGATGAAGGAATATGAAGGGGGTGATAGACGTTGATAGGAAACATAGGAATCAAGAGGATAGGTGCAATTGGCATATCTTTGTGTAAGGCAAGGGGTACGTTTACCTTTTCTGAGAGCAATAGGCAAATCATCAGGAGACTCAGGTTGGTTAGGCTCTCGATTGAT
This sequence comes from Acacia concinna, assembly GCA_037177275.1. NCBI lineage: Eukaryota > Viridiplantae > Streptophyta > Magnoliopsida > Fabales > Fabaceae > Acacia > Acacia concinna. Next base: position 7,331 of record JBAGKO010017113.1, on the reverse strand, counting down.
GATCCAAGGTATTTGTAGATGGAATTAGTACAGGTTCTGAAGATGAAACAGTTATGGATTGATCATAAATAGGAGTAGCATCATTATTAGTCAACATATCATATATAAGGGCAGGTGCTTTTATTGGTGGAACAATCATAGGATAGAACAAAATATTATCAAGCTCTTGGACATAATCAAAAGAGACAGAAGACTCAAGTAGCGAAAAGAATGGGGAAAACTCATGAAAAGTCATATCCATAGACACGACATAACGTTGGAGATCAAGAGAGTAACACCAATAACCTTTATGAACTTAGGAATACCCAAGAAAGACGCATTTCAAAGATTTTGGATTAAGCTTACTAACATTTGTACGAACATCCCAAACAAAACAAATACAACCAAAGACTTTTAGAGCAATAGGAAACAACTTAGTGTTAGGAAACATAATGGAATATGGAGCACTACCACCAAGAAGAGAAGACGACATACAATTTATGAGAAAACATGCAGTAGAAATAGTATTGGCCCAAAAAGGTTTTGGAACTTTCATTTGAAATATTAGATCATGGGCAAGCAACACCATTCTAAGTTGGGTATATGCACAAGAAGATTGGTGAAGCATACCATGTTGTTGTATGTATGCTGTGAATTGGGAAGAAAAATATTCTTTTGCATTATCACTTTGTAAAGTTTTGACAAGAATACCAAATTGAGTTTTAATTTTGGCACAGAAACTACAAAAATGAGAAAATAATTATGAACGGTTTTTTATAAGATAAAGCCAAGTAGTTGGAGAGAAATCATCAACAAAGGTCACAAAGTATTGAAAACTAGATTGTAATTCAACTGAACACGGACCCCAAACATCCAAATGAACTAATTCAAAAGGGAACTCAACCCATTTATTAACTCGAGGTGGTAGAAAGACACAATGATGCTCAGCAAGTTGACATGACTCACACTCTAAAGTGGACATAGAAGAAAATTGAGGATACATCTTCTTCAAAGATAAAAGAGATAAATGACCCACATGACAGTGAACTTCAAAAGGAGACAAACCACCAACACAAGTAACTGAATGCAGTACCTGGATCATCAAGAAAACAGTGACCGCCATATTCATAACCTCTACCAATAATCTTTTTTTTTTCGAAAGATCCTGAATCAAACCATGGTTAGGAAAAAATGAGATAAAACAATTCAAAGATTAGGTAAGTTTACTAGAGATAAAAGATTAAACGTAAAATCAGGAACATGAAGAGTAGAGGGTAGTGAAATAGATGGAGTGGAGTTAATAGTATCGGATCCAAGAACACGAGTAGAAGATCCATTAGTTATAAATATTGAAGATGGTTGGGCATAAGGTGCATATGAAGAAAATAAATAATGGTTACTTGTCATATGATTGGTAGCACCTGAATCAATAATCCACTTTGAGGAAAAAGCGGCAAAACAAGAACTGTTATTATCTGTAGCAAGTGTGCTTGATGAACATAATTTGGTCATTGGAGTAAGACTGGATTTTGAGTAAGCCATAGGATAAAAGATCAAAGAATGTCCACAAGAGAAGGATGGACAATTAAACTTGAAATCCTCAAATCAATGCTCCAAAATAATCTTAAAACAACAAAGAACCATACAGAAGCAAATGTTGCTTCACAAAAAAAAATTCCAACCACAAAGCAAATGCTCCTCAAACAGATCACAAAAAAAAAAATCTAAAGCTTAGTGGCTTTGGTACCATATAATCTCAATAATTAGAATTTTATATCTAATGTAAAAGAGACATGTATATATACAAAAGGAGAGAGCCCCAGAGTAATTGTTCATAACTATGTCCTAATTAGAATCACTGATTGATGGGGATATGTTAATCTATCATCATAGAGAGATCGGATACATATTTCCTAATATATACAACAATATTCCTAACATTAATAAATAACTAACGTAAATAATTTTTTAAGATATATATATAAATTAGTTACATAACATTTATATTTATGGGAGAATTCTATTTAAATAACTTTTCAATTTCAAAATATCAAATCGCTGATTTCCTATAAAATTGAGTTGTCAATTATATTACAGGTTTGGGTAATCCCCAGTTCATCATATTCACCCTTGGATATCCACATCTGCAAGACCAACAATGTGTTACTTAGAGCTCAAATGATATGACATAGATTGTTAATGACAAAAATGCTTACCTGCTGGAAGGTGTTGAGAGACGCACGAATTGAACCTCTGATCCATACACTATACTTTCTATACGGCGGAGCCACCACCTTGATCTTCATGCTGCTTGGAGCAAGTGCAGTGATTTCATTGCTCATTCGGTCAGGAAAACCTGGAAACATGGTTGAGCCACCTCTAAGAACAATGTTCCCATAAAGAACCTTTCTAATATCAACATCACACTTCATGATAGAATTGAAAAGATGTTGTGCGCAACCGAATCTCTCGTCTTCAAAATTAATAACTTGTCTATCAGGGAGCTCATAGTTTTTCTCCAGTGATGAAGAGTTGGCCTTTGCAATCTCAAGTTCTTGCTTAAGATTCAAAGGAAGCATAGCGTGAGGAAGTGTGTACCCTTCATAAATTGTCACAGTGTGCATCACATCATCCATAGTATTAAAAATCATACCAGACCGGCCGGTTCTGACTGAAAACTGGTGAACCTGTGATAAATCCATTTTTATTGCTATATTTTTCATGGGATTTCACAAGTGTTTAGAATATTTTATAGGCTGAAATTATACAAATTGTGAATATTTTGAATACATGATACTTCTAAACAATTTTCTTGAATTCAGGGAATAAAATAACATGGCAAGTAAGCTCAAAGAGAGTCAAAACTCATGTTGATTCTCATGTTGACGTGGAAAGTGAGCTAAAAGAAAGGTAAAACTCATGTTTGATCGGAGGAGAGGGGACAACTGGAATGCATTACAAAGCTATTCGGTAGATTGGGTGCATTGGGCATTCATGGATATAGATTCATCATTCACAAAGAAAGAGTCATTCATTCACACATGGAAATATTGACTCATTCATCATTCACAGCGAGAGGGCCAAGGGAGATCGATCGCGCTAGAGGAAAGAGGAGAACCACACATTGCAATTCTCGCAAGCAATTTCTCAGCTGATCTGCAGATTCAAGTCGTTAGAGCTTGTGCCAGATTCATGAGCAGCTAGATTCTTCTTCTTCCCTAATAGATGAGCCGGCGCCTGAGTCATTGTTCTTCAAGGAAGTAGAATCAGACAATTATATCTTGCAGCCAAATTGGACAATTTGGCATGGGAAAATTACTCAATTAGTCCATAAACTTTGGGTTATTTACAAATTGGTCCTTGAAACTTCAACTATAAATAGGCATCATCATTTCACTTCAAATTCATCCACAACCATCCCACAATTCCTACAAATTGGTCCTTGAAGCTTCAACTATAAATAGGAAACTCTTCAGTCTGGTTAGCCAAAGACATGAAACGACTGTTATAATCTTCTAGATCGCCCTGTTGAACAAGTTTAAACATATGGGAATGAGCACAATCAAACTTCGATGAGCCATATTGTTCTCCGATAGCTTTAACCAAAGCAGACCAAGTAGGAACACGATGAGCTCTTTCCAGTAACTAAAACCAAGGAACCACCTCATTGTCAAAATGAACAGAGGCGATAACCAAGCGTTGAAGATCTGGAACCTCAAAATACTTGAAATATTGCTCGGCCTTAAAGAGCCATTTAAGGGCGTCAGTACCGTCAAAGAGAGGGAAATCCAATTTAATCGTCTTGCCAGAGAAAGGAACCAGAGGCAGGAAACCATGACCATCAGGTGGAGAAGGTGAAGTCGGAGAACTAGTAGGAGAGGTTTTCAAATCATGAACCACTTGAAGTAATGTTTGAAGTATACCATCGATATGAGAAAAACGACCCTTAGCCTCTTTCATAAACTCATTAGCTTTTTTCATATCTGTCTGAAGTTCCTTGAGCTGAGTGTTCTCTGCCATTGAAAAACTCAATGAAAGCACCAAATATGTTATGTGTTAACGTTGAAATCAAAAATAATAATAAAGTATTGGACTATTCAACAGATATACTGATACTGATATTTCAGCATTGACAAATACATCATAAAAGGAAGTTGAGCTAAAAGTTTGCAGAAAAGCAATGAAAAGGACGAAATGCACAATAGAATTTCAGAAGGGTACAGAGTGAATAGAAGAGAGAGACAAATTCCACAAAAATCACACCCCCTCCTTCACGTCCTTTGTTGTTTATATAACAGTATTATCATTCAACTCATGCAGCTTCCAGGTTCTTCTTTTATTTCTCATGGTCCTTCTAAGTGGGCCTTGCGTGAATGGGCTAACAGCTGGGACAATGTCATCTGAATCCATTACATAAGAGCAGTGTGATTGCCATGACAGAGGCATATGACTTCATGTTCATCACTCCCATGGTGACCTGGTAAAATGTATGGGCAGCACTAACAACTATTTATAGACCCACAGTATTATCTATCGTTAAGATTTTTTTCTTGGGAAAAAAACTCTTCTTTTTCCTAGACCAAATTGAGTCTTTAATTTCTTCCTTACATTAAATTTATATTCTCATTAAATCAAATTTAAAAGTGAGTCTTTCTTCCTTTTATTTAATTTTCTCAACCAATTATAAAAAGGAAAATCATTCACTTCCTCCCAGGTCTATTTTAATGGTCTTGTTGTGGAAACTGGTTTCCTCCGCCCCGTCAATATAATTTAGGAGAATTATACTCTAAAAGCTAGTTGTTTTAGACTTAGAGAACCAGGGTGTTAATAAGGCCCCTCTTCCAAGGCAACCCTCCAGTGTGGGATTCATTGCCATGCACCCCCTTGAAAGTTGATGTCTTAATGACTCCATACTACAGCACTTCAATCAATGTTTCACTAAGTTTCATACCGGCTAACCTTACATCTAGCTAGTTAAAACCTTCTATAGGTAGCCTTCTATGATCAAGACCTCAATAAAAGCATCATTGTAATAATCATAAGTTGCCCTTCAAGTTAAGGGGAACCACACCTTAATAACTATTTGTTGGAACGAATCGGGAAGCACAAAACCTTAATAAGACACTTCCTTCAAGATAATGTGGGACTCATGAAAATGTTTAAAAAAAATGTCCAACATTATTTGTACTAAGGGGTTTAAGTGCATATATTAACGTGTGATATTGGACATACGAGTAAAATGGTTAACAAGAGAATTGAAGTAGACTTGTGCGCAATGCACATGACAACGTGTGAACATAAGCAAATGCGATGGAATTCTTGCGATCCCCTGCAGGCAATTTTGAGTATCTCTCCTCCTCCTCTTTAATTTGGGTATGACTCGAACCAAATTTTCTTCCACGCTACTAACACTCCCCACCTTTCGAGCATCCCTCCTGCCCCTCTGTTCTTCTATTGTTGATGCAAGGATTTTGCTTAATCATGGTCATGCGTTTAAACTCAATTTTTAGGTTTTCCTCCATAAAAGTAAAGCGTTCTTCTCATTTGAGGTATTTGAGACCAGAGAGGAGGTTAGGGATCAAATGGAGGTGGATTGATAATATAATCTTTCCTTTCTAAAACATAAGTCTTGGAAGTTCAATCTTCATTACTTCTAAAATTCTATTTTTTAAAAAAAAATGCATAAAAATAAATTTACCATATAAAAAGATGAGTTTTACACATTTAAATAGAACTAGAATTAGAAATAGATTAAGGTACAAATGTATCCCAAAAGTTTTTGATAAAAAAACAATGTTGCTTCAGAAGTTTTTTGGGTTCAAGATGGCCCTAAAAGTATTACATTAAAAAAATAGTATTGCTCTTTACCATTGAAAACTTAACAGTGGACATCCATTTTATTAGCTTTTTAACAAAATTTGGCTAATATTAATATTGCTATATTTTAAATTTTCAAGGCCACATTAAACCTTAAAAAACCTTGAAGACAAATATACACCTTAAGCGAATGAGAATTTCTCAGTCCCTCCATGACGTTAAAATGTCCAAAAGGTGGACTTAGAGAAACTCTCCCGTCACAATACGATTGTCCAAGAAAGGGATACCAACTCGACCACACATCAAAACGTTAAAGAAACTCTCCCTAATGGGGAGGGAAGCTCTCTGATCCACTTTAATAGTGAAAAAAATGATAGCTGGCAGAGTCTAGGGAACCGTACCTCCTCACAGCAATGTTACATTTCATGCCTATTCGATCTCGTTCTTCACATTGAAGTGTTCAAAAGTGACTGTGTATATGTAAATCCTGAAAATTAAAAGAAAAAAACTCGGTTCACCTCATTGCAAATATGTTGGTTCGAGCTTTAATTACAATAACATTATGTTATATGATCTGAAAAACCTTGGACTATCTCGTTGCATTTATGTAGATTCTGGTTTGCTCTTTGAGAGTGGACACACACATGATGATTTTCATGAAATCCTTTGCTTAGGCCGCTGCAAATAAGGATATTGGTATATGAGCTTTTAAAGTGGCAATATAATCATACTTTTTATTAGAGAAAGTGATAAGCTTATATTTTATAATTAACTTATATATATATTTGATTAGATTTGTTAATATTATACCTATTTAATTAATTTATATATATATTTATTTTATTAATTAATTGTATAATAAAATAAATTTTGGTATAAAATCTACCCATATCTTATTTTTATTATGCAGGAGATATAACTAATCAAAAAGATAAGAAGCATCAACATATCAAGTGGATCAAAAGGGATTAAAAAAATGTGGACCCAGCACATAGAAAAGCAAGAAATCAGCTGTGGAGATTTGGTGGAGGAGATATACAAAATGAATAAATAATTAGCAATGTCAGAAGGGTCAAAAGTATCCAAAGGTGATGAAATATCATATGTTTCATAAGGGATAGAAGGGGTGTCTGGTATTTTCCTGATACAGCAACGGGAGTCAATTCAATTGGTATGGGATCAAACAACGAAGTAATCATTGGAGTAGGGTTATGAACCTGAGGAACAACATTATCTTTCTGTGGCTGTTCCTGATACTGATAACAAATTGGTGGAGCAGGCCGAGGTACAGGTGCTAGAACAGGTGCTTATACTAGTAGTTCATGAACTTTGTATACCAAGACAGTATCAAGACTATCAGAAGACTCTGAGGACAACAATAGAGTAGACTGAGGAAAGAACAGAGTAGACTCATGAAAGGTAACATCAATAGACACAAGATAATGACGAAGATCAAGAGAGTAACACCGATAACCCTTCTGAAACCTAGAATAACCAAGAAAGACACATTTTAGGGATTTAGGATCAAGCTTTGT
>JBAGKO010017102.1:0-11299 GCA_037177275.1 Acacia concinna | reverse complement strand
TTAGGGTTTTTCTAAAAGAAACTTAGAGAATTAATTGAACCCCTAATATCTTTAGAGAGCGATGAAAACCTAATTTTTCATTATCGAGAGACTAGTATCACCATTAGAATTTAATTAGTTTGTTTTCCAAAACCCTAAAAATACCAAAAAAAATTAGATAGTTAGAATTAGTTTAATTTAATACACCTAGAAAACCCCCTAATTAGTTTAGTTAGTAATTAGGAAAATTGCTTAGGAATGCCAAATAATAGCTCACTGAGAGAAGAACGATTGGTTGCTAACTATGCTACAGTTTAGGTGCAATCACATGACGACTGGAAATACGACTAAGTCCGGGCGTCGATCATGCCCTTACCGTATGTGCTTGTGGTTGTAGAGCTCGGTTTTCCACAACAGTTTCTTCACTACATTGTGGATTAACATTAGCTTTAAGTACTTGAACTTCCTTCTCTGGCTTAGTAGCATCACATGACTCCATCCTTTATATTTACAATATACTGCAAAAAGTTCAGTAATGACTAATGAGCCAATAACACAAAGAGGAGAAATTAAATAATGACACAAAATGAACATAAGCTGACACAAAAACCTCAGCAATGATACAAATTTCACTAAGTGCCAAGAAGAAAATAAACTAACAAAAATATGTTATATAGCAAACTTATTGCTATTACAAATAACATATTTCATCAATCATTCATCAGTAATATAATTTACAAACTATTAACATAACAAAAGAAAAACCACTTCTGTTGTTTTGTACATACTTCAAAGTAAACAATCATACTGAACAAAATTTCAAATGAACATAAGAACATTACCATATAAGTTGAGTTATGCCTATGACTATATGAAGAGTACATAAAAAATTAGAAATTGAGCAATAAGTCAATAACAAGACTACCATATGTTTTAACTTTGATGTATCTACATTTATTGGATGACTAATTTGAGAGACTAAGTAATCAAATAATAGATAGCCAGAGAACACCATACTAGTATACTACGGTACTACCATTACGGCATCACCATGGAAAAAAGAAAAAGAGGTTTATGGTTTACTTGAAATTTAGAGAAGGGGGCGTTGATGAGTTGAGGAAGAAGGCCAATGTACAAAAAGAGCCAAGAAGGCCAATGGACCCTGGAGCCAAGAAGAAAGAGCCGCCGAGTCCGAGGAGGCTAGAACTGGAGTCAGAAGTCGATGACGAGAGGACGAATGGACGATGCACAAATAAAGTCTTGAGCTAAGAACAGAGAAGACGATGAACAAAATTACAGAATCAATGGATCTCTATTTCAATTTCAAGTGAGTCCGATCTTCAACACACAAGGTATAAAGCCACAAACTGTATCACTGTGTCAATATCTCAAGCAGTCATAGCGTAAGTGACGATGAGGATGAAGGTGTTGAGATCGACAAAGGCACGCGGTGAGCCAAAGAAAAAATGAGATAGAGATATGAGATTAGACATTTAGGGTTAAGCCGTTAAGGTGAGAGCTGAGATTGAGAGATAAGAACTTAAGATCATAAGTTTCGTGACTAAGGAGTGAGGACTATAGACTGTGGAGAGCCGAGAGCTTGAGACCGAGAGCGTGAGGTGAGATTCTGGAATTTTTGATGGTGTGTTGCTGGGTCTGAATGTCTAATCTGATGCCTTGATGAATGAAGAGAGATGTGAGTCAGAGAGTATGAGAGGTAAGGTAAGATCGTGAGACTATGTGTGTGACTCTTGAGGAGATACTGAGATAATGAATTATTGAGATTAAGATTTAGATACTTAGATAGTTAGATTATATTGGACATTGGAGAGAGTCATAGAGAGATAAATGAGCAAAAGTCAACAAACACTAAAACACTTCACAATTACAAGTCACACACTCTGACACTCACGTGGGCTCTCATAGTCTCCCACTCTCCCCTCTTCTTAGCTCTCTTCCCTCTAGTTGTCTAGTACTATGTAAAAGAAAATTACGGGCCAGCCTACTAACCTGTGGGTTGACCCTCACCAACCCACGGGTTACGTTGGCCCACATTTTTTTGGGCCCAGAAAACCTCAACCCTAACCCTGTCAAAACCCACAGGCTTCAAGCTGAACCTGTTTTACTGGCTATAGGTGAGAAAGTGAGACTGTGTGTGTGACTCATGAGAAGATATCGAGATAATGAATTAATGAGATTGAGAGTTAGATACTTAGATAGTTAGATTAGATTGGATATTGGAGAGAGTCAGAGAGAGAAATGAGCAAAAGTCAACAAACACTGAAACACCTCACAATCACAAGTCACATACTTTGACACTCATGTGGGCTCTCACAATCTCCCACTCTCCCCCTCTCAGTTCTCTTGGGTCTCTCCCCTCCAGCTGTCCAATACTATTTTAAAAAAAATGTGGGCTAGCCTGTTAACCCACGGGTTACACAATTATTTTTTCAGGCCCAAAAAACCTCAACCCTAACCCTGTTAAAACCCGCAGGCTTTGAGCTGAACCCACGAGCTGAACTCATTTTACCGACTCTAAAAACAGTCCTAGTTGTAATGAAAATTTTGACATGAGATTTCTTAACGGTTTAGAGGTTCCACTTGGAGAGGAGTATCATGTCACTTTATTACAAGGACTAGCTCCTCTAATTCAATTCTAATTTCAAGAATTTTGGTATATTGGTATTGGTTGATTGCAAGTGTTTTGCCCATGTTAACCCACCAGGCTTTGAAAAGTATGCGTGGAAAGCAAAATCATTTTCTAAGATAATTGAGTTTGCATGCATTAATTCTTTGACTAAGGATAAAGTCAAGGCCACAAAAAAAAAAGACAAAGGAGAAAGGTGTCTTTAGACAAGGCAAATAAACACCATTGCATACATCAGCATTGAAAAGTGTTCTCTCGTCATTTAATCTGTATCCTTTTGGGAAAATTCTAGAAAAAGACAATCAAAATAGGGAAAAGACAAATCAAAACAATGAAATTGAAAATCCCAAATAAGTCACTTTGCACTTTCTTTTTTTGTAATTATGAAAGTGCCACTAGATTTTTAACAAAATGAGTATCTTAATTCACAACAAGAGTATCTCAATTAACAACAGCAGCACAAACAATTCACAGTGTAAATACAAGTACCAAATGCTTCTGGTGTTGTTAATTAAGATACTCTTGTTAAAAATCCAGTGGCACTTTCATAGTTACAGAAAGAGAAGGTACAAAGTGACTGATTTTTGATTTTTGATTTTGTTGTTCTAATTTGTCTTTTCCCTATTTTGACTGTCTTTTTTTAGAATTTTCCCTATCCTTTTCAATGAAAACAAATTTATATGATGTTATAATATAAATAAATACAATATTATAATGTGTGTGCATGTGTTTGTACTCATATGTATCTATATATATTAAACAATTAAACATGAAATAAAAATAATATTAAATTCATTATTTAATTAAAGTGATAAACTTGCACACACATCAAATGAGTAAAAAAATAAACACATCTTAAATAATAGTTTTAAAATTGAAAAATTGAAAAAAGATTTTAAAAAAACTGAATAACAACTTTAATCATCTCAAATAGAAATCATACCACCCTCTGCCCATTATATCCTTCTCATTCTCTCACTCAACAACATATAGTATCTCAAATTCTTTTTATCTTAAAATTATTCAAAGAATTACTATATTTAGCCCTAACATATTACATCAATATAATATTTATCACATAAATATCACAATTTTTTTGTTAAAAAAAAGTTGGAAAAGGTTTTAGAAATACTTTTGGCAACAACATAAAAGTTGTTGTTGAAATGTACTTTTGATGGCGATGTATAAAAGTCGCCGCTGAAAACCAAAAGCTTCTGTGGCAACATTTACAATCACAACAAATGGTAAAATTGCCGAGGCTAGAATAATTTTGAAGAAGTCTACTGTCTGTGTAGTGGCAAATGTTAGAATCAGCTATCATCTAAGAGGGGGTGAATTGGGTGCAATATAAAATCTTACGAACTTTGAAAATATTTTAATATTTTAGTTTAAGTAGTAAGTATGAAAGTAATGAAACATAAGCACACAATCAAATAACTAAATCGGTCATGCTAGAAATGTAAGAGATAATGGAAGAGAATATGCAAACTATGATTTATGTTGGTTCGATCCTTTGATGACCTATGTCTAGTCCCCAAGCATCTTATGAGATTTTCAATTCACTATCTTCTTGTTTAATCCAAGCACAAGAGAAGTCTCTACAATCCCATAAGTTTAGCTGGACACTTAGCCTTCTACAATTCTCTCCACTGAGAGACTCCCCTTTGTACACCATAAGGATACATCTTTGTTGATAAGAGATTACAATCAAACTTCTCTTTTAGAAGTGAATAATAAATACTAAAGTAAAATGAATTGTTTCTCTTTAAAGTAAATTACATATCACTAAGAAACAAAGTATATGAGTATGAGATGAATATAGAGATTTTGAATTTTGACATGTTGTGCTTGAGCTCTCTCTATTTTTTTAAAGTTTTGAATGCTCTCATATATATAGTTGATGTAGCATAAAGACTGTTAGATGAAATCTTCTTTATGTTAAGCTCTTTGTCTTCTCATTTCAAAATATGACTGTTGGAAATATAGCCATTGGAGATCACTTTTTGATCGAGGAGACTTCATCCATTTTTAATCACCCATAATCTGCATATAAACTTGACTAAAGATGATTAGGAATGATTAGAAACAATATAATCAAGGTTTATATGAGTTTGGAGAAGATTTGTAAAATCCGAGACAGTGATCAGAACTTCCGTATAACATCACTATGACATTACTTGAGTGATTCTGCAAGTGATTGGACCACATCACTCAAGTCGAGTGATCTTCATTTATTACTAGGAAGATCACTTGAGTGTATTAAAAGTGATGCATTTTTACACATCACTCGAGCGATCTTATCGATCACTGGAGTGATGCAGAAGTGATGGAATTGTATCACTTGAGTGATCACTCAAGTGATCAACCTAATCAACTCCAAATTGAGCAAATGAACATCTAAGTCTTATTTCCAATGAAACAAGAAGCACTCCAAACTTTGTTGTATTTTGAAAGTTATGATCAAAAGAGTGACTACTGTTTAGGAAGTGGTTTCATACTTGAGCAGTGAATTCTGTCATATATATATATATATATATATCTTTCATAAGATCTTCAATGATTTTGATTCTTAGTTCTACCAAATTCCCAATGAGTATAGATTAATATTCAAGAATTTTCATCTCAATTGAATATATGTTGTGGGAGATATCTTCAAATACATAACCTATCTTAGATTCGCATGTATAATTCCAGCATCACATTCAAGGATACATATATCCTTCATCTGATATGATTTGAGCTTGATTCTTATTTCTGTGTGCCCCATCTCCTTTCACATGAAATAAGTTTCATCTCAATTAGATATGGGTGGTTGTAGATATACCACAATTTCTGCACCTATTTTGGAATAACTTGCACAATTCCAACATCATCTTCAAATATTCACATCTCCTTCATTTGATGCTATTTATGCTTTAAAATTCTTTCTATATATCCCCTCTAATGTATAGCTTCATATGAAAGAGCTTTCATCTTAATTGGATTTGGATTGTGAGAGAAAACTTCAAAAGACTGAACCTATCTTATAACAGTATGAGAGATCTAACTGTCAATTTTCAAAGTGAATGTCTCTATCATCTGAACCTCTTTGATCCTAATTCTTCTTTTAATGTGATACATTTGAATCTAGTCTCATATGCAACATGTTTCACTTCAATCGGATGTGTATTATGGAAGTTATGATCAAAATACTAAAGCTCTATTTTGCTAGATGAAAATAGAGTATAATAGAGTGGTCATCACTCAAGTGATCCAAATTCATCATTGGATGTGTCACTCAAGTGATCCATCAAGTGAAGATAGTGTAGCTTTCATATGAGTCATTTTAGCTTTAATTTAAACCATTATAATCTCTATTTGAACATAGGGACCTTCAATATCACATCTATAATCTTAGATTATGATTTCCTGTTGTATCTTTCATGATTTCCTTTCTTTAATCTCCTTTCCCTTTACTTGATCATTTTCTACATATTCTTCCTTGATTTTCTTTGACAAATAGCTTCAATCTCTTGACCTCTTCTCCCATGTTTGAGAACTTCGTTCTTCAATTTCTTGTTCTTCATGTTAATCATTTGAAAGAAATATGGGTTTAAGATAGTATTACAGTGACATAAACAAATTAAACGTAAGCCATCAAAAGAAATCTGGTTTATCATCTTCTTGGACAAACTATCTTTCTTCAATCAAATTTGATCTTCTAAGCATATTCCATAATTGTATTAGATGACTTTTCTCATTGCTTGACTAATCTACAAAACATTTTACATTAAATATAGTAGTTAGTCAATGTATACAATAAATGCATAAAGCAAACTTTTTGCTCTTTAGTAGTTGGCATCCATATTTGGCATCATCAAAACTAATAATCTATCTAACAACAAAGTGATCAAGGCAAGTAAAAAATGTGAAGAAAAATTTACTCTATGTGTTATTAGCCACAACAAGTGGCAAAACTCATGGAGGCCTACAAGGGACAATACATTTGCATGTTTTGATTTCCGAAGCAGAAAAAGGCTATTTAACCTAGAGGAAAGCATAGAAAATATTCATTCTTGACCTAAACAAGATGAGGCATGAAAGGAGGAGGCTTAGGAAGGAGTTCTTGAAGAGTTTTGAATCTTAGATGGTCATTCTAAGAGAGTTTTATGGGATTTCTACTTTGGTATTGTCACTTTTCTACTTAATTCATGATGTATTGAGTTGTTTGGTCTAGTTTTTTTAATACATTTGAACATGACTAGCTAAATATTTTATTCTAGGATTACTTAACTTTAAATATGTATATGAATTGAAACTGTGTTATTTACTCTTATCTAGCATATAATGAAGTGTCATATGTTGATTTTTTTATATGCTTAATGCCTCTAAGTGTTTATCCACCACTTGCTTGTTTTTGTTGAATGAGATGAATCATGAGAGAAAGTTATCTTTTGTCCTAGTATTGTTATTATAGGAACAAGTATGTCTTATAGTAACAATACCATGTTGTTGATAGAAAAGAGATAGTTTGTTGATAGAAAAGACATGTATCTATTAACTTTGTATTGATATTATAAGATTGGGTCTTAATTAATGATTATTTTCACTAGCTTATTGTAAGAAATTGAATGAATTCTTTGAACATAGATGTTGTTTTTGACATGAGAAAGATATTCCAATACTTGTGAATCATGTACAAACATTTGATGTTTCATTAGACCTAATTTAGAGGGAACTAATTGGTCTCATAAAGCATAGAGGAGAGAAGTGATCCTAGAGCCTCAATTTCTTGAAGTTAGAATCAATTTTACTTTGCCTCTTTCAATTTGGTTTGTTTTGAACAAATTTTTTTTTTAACAAATTGAAATACTCAAAAATGCCTTTTTTACTTAACCTAATTGGTAGCATGATTGTGACAACTACCCTAACCTTGCCTTAGTCTTCGTGGTAATGATAATTTTTTGTACTACTTGCAACCTATACACTTGGGATTAGTTAAACGATGAACAGTGGTGCTGGCGCTCCAACGGCAAGTCAAGTGTCTCTTGCTAGAATGGTTGTTGATGCATTAAAAAAATTAAGGGGAAAAATGGTAAAAACATAGACATTTTAATATTCCATTTTTGTGATTGAGTATTGAGAGATTTGGTTTTTAATTGAGCTCAATGAAGACGTATAATCTATGCAGTCTATAATATCCCAAAATTTCCTATATCGAAACTTAGTATCAAATAATTTAATGAATATTGAATTACGGGAACTTTTTAGAAAGAATACTGTGCAGGCAACCAAGTTGTAGTAATATTTTGCATTCCCAAATGATATAAAAAATAATGAAAATTTTCAATCTAATAGTAGACATGTCAAGATTTAATTTGATATGTTATTTGTGAGGTTTGGATGTATATGTTAGGAAATATGAATTTTTGAAATTTGCCCAGTAGAATTTGTCAGTTTTTGGAGTAGTATTCAAAAATGAATTTATTGGGACTTTTATGAATTCAATTGAGCAAAGAAACTACTCTTTCCTAAAACTAGATTCAATAAGGGACATTTGAACTTCAAAATCACTTCAATTGGAGGTCTGTGCAATTATATATGAATTTTCAAAGTTGGGTGAAGATTTTGTCTACAAAATCCGAAAATGATAACATGTAAGGGGTAAAATGGTAAATTGTAAAATAATTAAAAAGAAAATTACTTCCCCAGCTTTATGGAGAATTTTCATCAAATGAGACAGGGGAGGCAATGGAAATGATTTTTATGTAGTCAAAATGAATTAAAGACATGAAGAGAAGTGGTCCAATATGAAGCTAACCACTTGAGCTTATCACGTGTCTTCCCTTATAAGTTTCACCAACCTTCTTCAGCCTTCCAAACCCTAAAATTTCAACCAAGAAGGAGAAAAAAAAAGAGAGAGGGAGGGAGCTCAAGCATAAGGGAAGCAATCAAGGTCTTTAATCAGAATTTTCAAGACAAGCCATCATAAAATGCCAATTTCTTGTCATTTTCGGTATATAGTGTAACATCCCAAAAATTTTCTAGGCCTAGATAGAGGATTTCGAGTAGATGAGGGTCGTACTCGGATATTTTTTGGGGCCTAGATGAGATATTTGGGATGGATAGAGGGCCATAATCAATAGAGGAGAAAGAGATCTCCTGACTTTTGAAGTGAAGTTTGGGGAAGGACCTATGTGCAAAGAATAAAAATTCGGCAAAGTTAGATGCTGAATTTTAGACAGGTCCAAAAGCCTTGAAAATTCCCATAAAATCCCTGAAATTATTTTAGAGTATCCAGAACATCATGGAGCATTCAGAATGATTTTTAGAGGCCATATGAATTTTTAATTATATGAATATTTTATTAATTTTTGGCCGGATTGGGTTTTTGGCCAGAAATAACTACAGTAGATATTTAAAGGCCTCGTTGTTTTGGACTGGGATTTGGGAAAATTAGTAGAGCATAAAAGAAGATGAATGAAGTTGGTTGGAAGTTGAGAAGAAGTCCAGAGAAATTTTAGAAAATTTAGGAATATCGGTTTATCGCCGGTATAAGAGACTTCTTCGCAGAGAAATTTTTTTCTGGAGTTCCAGACCTCAAAAAATTATGAAATTTTTATGATAGCCTTCTGGGTTATTTTCAGATTTTTGGGTAATGTTTCATAATTTTTTGGTATAAAATGAATTTTCTAAAATTTCTAGATTAAATAAGGCGGTACAGTACAAATATGGAGGTATACTGAGTTGTGTAGGCCCCACAGGACCCACACCACCCTGCGCCAACTCTTGGCTTGAGGGAGAAGCCAAGAAAAATCAAGAGGAGTCTAGAAGAGGCTAGGTGGCGCATGATAAGAGGGTGGGTTACAACTTTTAAAAATTTCAAAAGTGCCCCTGCATGAGGTCTATATAAGGAAGATCTCCCCCTCCCATTTTGCACAAAATTTTGGGTTCCCTGGGGAGGTTTTGGTGGTTTGGAAACTCGACCCTCGAGTACGGTTTTTCAAGGAGATTCAAGCCACGCTATTCGAGCTAACGATTGAGGTAAGTTCTAGCCTGAATTCTCCTTCATTCTTCTCCTCTTTTCCATAGTTTTGGGAGGCATTTCTTAGGGTGAAATGTTGTCCATGGTTTGGTTAAACAAGGGGAGAGTGAGATTAAGGTTGTATGATGTTTATTCAGGCTAGAAAAGGCTTGTAGATAATGTGTAGGCTTGAATAGAGTTGAGTTTTTCCTTGGGTGAGAAGAGGGGGGTTTCGGCCAGACCTAAAAGAGAGTGGTATGATGTGATTTTCATTGTTTGATGGTTTCAATGCATTTAGAGCAATGTTTTACCTAAGGAAAGGGTAAAAGAACGCGTGTGGAACACCGAACCGATGAATTCATTAGGGACCCCAAGAGAAGGGGCATGTTCGGCCAAAGGGGAGGGGTAGGCAGGAGTTTGATTTTGATAAAAAAAAGGTCACAGATGGATTCAGGGGTGAAAGTTGTGTGAGATAAGCCTCTGAAATCAGAGAAAGGATAAGGGTAGTTCGGACCCAAGTTTAAGGATAAAGGGGTTCTGGGCTAGTAATAGTAGCATACATTAATGAAGTAATGTTATGTTATGTCCAGGTACAGCAAAGGAACCATCCAATATCCCTGGAAGCAGTAAGAGGCACCTGTATTAGCATGGAGTAACTGGTAGTTAGAACTCTAACCTTTACTTATGATTGCTTTGCTTGTCTGCTTTATGCTAATGTATGTGTTACCATGTTGTGGTTGAAGTATGTATGATATGTTTGAGATGTATGACTCCCAGTGTTATGCCATGGCCACGTGAAAGAGGTTGAGTTATAAGCATGCTCCCTATACACGATGGGTGCCGAGAGAGAGGGCACTAGATAAGTAAGTTACGAGTTTTGCATATTTCATGACTTGCATTGCATTATATGTTATTGGTTAGTATTCTACTACTGAGGTTTCCTAATAAACCTTACCCTTTCCACAATACAGGTGAAGGTGTGATGGGAAGCAAGGAGAAGAGATAGATTATGTTCAGTTATGTTGCTTCCCTGTATTACTGTTAGATGATTGTAATATTATGTATGTACTGGATACTGGATATTCTGGACATCTGAATATTATGTGTGATACTGTTGTTAATGATGTAATGTTATGAGAATGCCTTTACCTATGCCGTCATGCTGTCCGTGTGACGTTAGAATGATGAGATAAGGGAAAATGGCATAGCAAGATAATATGGTTAGATTGGCACTTGAGTTTTAGTTAGTTTGGGCCTGAAATTGGGTTGGCTACAGTTTAAGCAAATGACTGTATCTGACCACGAGCCTTTGCAATGTAATATAGGGTATTTTTAGCTGCAAATGGAGTAGTAGATCATGTCATTTAGAGTTTTGTAAAGAAAGTTAAAGCCTACCCAAAGTTAGGCCAAAAATCTTGAAAAATAGAAAAATGACCAAATGAATAGTGCCAAATTGACCATATGAACAGTGCAACTTTGAGGGGTTGCATGTGAATGATGCTATGGTATAATGGCTTGAGATTATTTTTCCCTTATAAAGGATGATGAGAGCTTCCAAATGAGTTTGGAATCACGTCATTTTGATTTTTTTAGAATTAGTTATGAGTTTCCAAAGTTGGTTGAAATTAAGAGGCAAATAAATAGTGACTCGATAAAGAAGAAAATTTTCC
>JBAGKO010017091.1:0-11300 GCA_037177275.1 Acacia concinna | reverse complement strand
TTTAGTCAAAAAATCATGATGTATGTTTTATATGACATCTTATATATTAGACATTTTTTCATGAATAGTCTGATTTATGGAAAAAAATTATGAGATAATAAATATCATCTCTGTTTTTTGTTTTTGGCATATACCCCTGGTAAATATCAAGAAACTAGGAGTATTGAACATTGAGCCATTGCTAGAAGTCAATAAATAGCAAGATAAGCATCCCATGTGCTGTTTCTGTGATTCCTTACTTTTCAGCCATAAGTCAGATCAACATGATCGTGAGTCCAAACACCCTATTACACCAATCTCAAAACAACTTCATCTGTAAGCACAAATAAGCCACCCAATTGCCTCTCCAAACACATACCATATGTGGTGAAGAACATCCTGATCGGTGATTCCTGACCACTCGAGGCTCGGGTCCCACAACTTTCCAAAAGGAAAGTATCCTCCTGGTTTCAATCTCACTATTGCCAAAAGGACTTGCCCCCTGGCTCACTCAGGAGGATCTCGACATTTTATTGCCAACTCGAAAAAGACCTGCTTCACCGGTGGCTTAAACTACTACAGAAATCTCGACACGTATATATGTCTCAATTCATATTTTAGTTTAACAGATAATGTTTTGTTTGGGGAGTCAAAATGATTAGTTATGGTTTTGTGTTGCAGAAACTACAGAATAGTGGATTGTGGCAAAAGTCAGCAAAGATACCCCGGTGAGATTCATTACCGGAGAATTAGACATTGTTTACACAACCCTGGGTCAAGGAGTATATAGATGACGGTTCGTTCAAGAAAGATGTTCCCGGTTCGGAGAATGAAATTTGGGTGCAACCAGGTGTGGCCCACTTTAACAATCAGGATTCAGGAAGCAGCAGATAACACCAGCTCTCTCATTTACAATTTCATTTCCAAGTTCCAGTGAATCTGATCTATCTTCATCAACCACCTCTTGTGTTTGCATTTAATTTTAATTTGTGTTGCTCTTTGATTCTATCTTTGTACTCAAATATATTGTGCATTGCTCTGTCTTCCCATGGCCAACACGCCACTTTGTTATAATAAAATCAGTGTTACTCTTTCATTTCGCACGTCTTTTCTCACAATCCCCAGCATGCTTTAGGATGTTATCTTTTGTTTTCCACGTTTATATTATCCATTTTTCCCGTACTAGCTACACTTATAGTCACATAGGCAGAATCTCGTTTAAATCCAGTTAGAATAGCCAAATTCCATTTTGGTCCACAAAATTCAGTTTGAGGGACTAAAATTTGTGAATGTTGTGCTTTTGCCGCATTACATCTCACTTTCTTTTTTTACCTTAAAAAAAAAAAAAAAACAAAGGCGCATGCATTAGGTGGACAATTTTTAGCAAGGTTTATCATAATGAAATTTGATCCACAACCTTTCGCGATTTCCAAGAATAAACACAACCATTAAGATACAAACATCATAGTAAGGTAATATAAGTTTATTCACATAGAACCATTTTCTTACATATTCATTAATAATACTTTCTATATATATATATATATATATATATGAGAACCATTTTCTTTCATATTCATTAATAATACTTTATATATATATATATATATAGTTAAGGGCAAATTTCATTTCGAAAGTGTAAAAAAGCAAATTTGCCTAGATTATTATCCTAGTTAATTGTAATGTCTAGTTAATGAAATATGTTGAGCTAATAGTCTACTTGTCATCAATGTTATTTTTTGTTAACATGCAAATGTGCTTAGATAATTTTAAACTTAACTTTTAAAAAAATGAAATAGATAAGACATGAACATTTAAAATAAAATTTTCACTTTAACAAAAATTGTAAGAATGACTCAAGTATTGCTAGCTCAATAAATTTGTGAGGGAGGGTTGCACAGTGGAGACATGGGCAAAGTAGCTACTAAAGCTTTCACACTTCCGTTGAAGGCTATACCTAATTCAATGAGTAAAAAAGAAACATGATGTCTTATTGCATTATATTTTTCTAAGTTTTGAAAATTGAAATTCCAACACTTTTCTTTTTAAAACTCCAATACATCTTGTTAATAATTATTTTATTTAAATAATTTTCAAAGCAAAAACTATTATAATCAATATATTTATAATTATTTACTGTTTTAAATCCTTATAACATTTATTATTTTAAGAATATTTAATTAAAATAATTATTGAAAAGTTTGTGTTGGACTTTTCAATTTTCTAAACCTAATCAAACACAATGCAACAAGGCATCAAGTTACCTTTTTCTCATTGAAAGAGGTTTACCCGCTTAGGGAAATGTGAAAGCATTACTTGCGCATATCTCCATCCTGCAACCCTCCCATGCATACTCAACTGAAAAGTATGCGAGGTAAGTACGGAAAATTTTATTTCAACTTCCGTAAACCGTGATTTTAAAAGTAAAAATAAATAAACACTTAAGCGTTATTTAGATGAAGATTGAGATAGTGTGATGTGGACAGGAGTATCCGGAGATGGATATATAACACTTCCATATTTGGTTGAGAATATGCTGACAACAGTACCAAATCATTACGGAGAAATGATCAGAGTGAAAAATCTTCTTGCACTTGATAAGTTTCTACATATATAGAGTTTAATATCTCTTAGCTAACTGACACGTGTGTGCTTAATTAATGACAGCTGTAACTCTACTTGATTAACAGCATTCTGGTAGGAGCAAACTAATATGTAAATAATAACTAGCTTATACGTAATTAATAGGGAAAATCCCATTTAAATATTACTTAAATTATCAAACTCTCAAAAGGTCTGTTAGAATATCAAAAACCTAAGGGAGGAATCTGAGTTTTCAAATTTCGGATGTGAACAGTAACAGGATTTTCGCTAAAAGAATAATGGAATTCGTTACAATTTTCTGATATCTATTTCTCTCTCTCCTTCTGTCACTATTCACTGTCACTATTCATCTAACATTGACACTAACATTGACGTATAGTGACAGAGGAGAGAGAAATATGCCCATGATAGTTGACAGAGGAGAGAGGGGATTTTCGCTATATGAGTAATGTGATTTTACCCATAAGAGTAATAGAATTTGCTACAATTTTCTGATATATGTTTTTCTCTTTCCTTTTGTCACTATTCACTGTCACTATTCATCTGACATTGACACTGACATTGACGTATAGTGACAGAGAAGAGAGAAATATGCCCATGACAGAGGAGAGATGAGATTTTCGCTATAAAAGTAATGAGATTACCCATAAGAGTAATGGAATTCGCTAGTTTCCGAATCAGTTTTCACTTCAGAAAATTTGGAAAGCAAAGGAGAGATGAGATTTTTCGCTATAAAAGTAATGAGATTACCCATAAGAATAATGGAATTCGCTATTTTCCGTACCACTTTTCCCTTCAAAAAAAAAAAAAAAACTCAATTTGGTCCATTCAACTTGGTATCTTTTAGAAATGCTAACAGACTTTTTTGAATTTTGAAAATTCAAGTGGTATTTAGTGTCATTTTCCCTAACTAATAAGTATACATTAATATTACCCCTACAAAAAAGAACATAACAGTCAACACAGATAAGTTGCAGCCTATTAGACATCTGTTATGTCAGCACCACAAACTTCTGCTGCTACAACATTAAGCTAAGGTCGGCAATATGCAAACATTGCATGAACTTGTGGCTTTGTTAACACATCTGCCACTTGATAGGCTGCAAGTACATGAGCCACATTACCTATACCAGCAGCAACCTTTTCCCTGATGAAACTCACATCTAACTCCACATGCTTTTAGTCTTTGAGTGAACGACCAGATTTATTGCTAATGCCACTATTCTAGTGTTATCACACCAAATGGTTAGAGTATTTACTACAGTAATTTGCATTCCTTTGAGTAATGACAAAACCCATAAGAGTTCAGTAATAGAGTCAACAACACTAAGATACTCTGCTACAGATGCAGATCTTGAGACAACTTGCTGCTTTCTGGAGGTCCAGGAGATAGGTGTAGTCCCTAGACATATGCAGTATCCACCTGCAGATTGTTTATTCTCAGGAAGAACACACACTCCATCTTCTTCTCCTGATACATTATTCCTCTCAGATGCACCTTCCCAATCAGAGTTAGAATATGCTTGAACTATAAACTGAGATGCTTGTTTAATAAGTAAACCATAGGTACTTGCGCCATTGAGATTTTTCAGCAAACGTTGACCACACTCCCATTTTTTTTTTTATATAGGTGCATGTATGGATTGACTTAACTTGTTGACTGTGAATTTTATTTACTGGAGAGACCCACTATGTTCCTGAATAATTTTGGATCAGACAGTGCTGAACTGTCAGTAGAAAATTTTATGTTTGTAGCCATAGGAGTACCAACAGCATGGGAATCTAACATCTGTGCTTTTGCTAGTAGGGCGTGCATGTTTTTTCTGTGAGTCAAATGTAGCCTATTATTGTTAATGTGCAACTCTATTCTTTTAAAGCAAAAGTTTGGGTGGTATCACTCTCATTTGATCCAGTAATAACCAAATCATCAACACAGGTTACAAAATATATAACACCATGTTTACTTTTAATGAATAAACAAGTATGACACTTGAGGCCATAAAACCAAGTGGGAGAAGATAATTGTTAAACTTCGAAAACTAAGCATGGGGAGCTTGTTTTAGGCCATTTTATGGCCTTTTTGAGCTTACATACTAGAGGTTTACCACTAGAATCAAGATGAACAAAATCAATGGGCTATTCCATATACACTTATTCAATTAGATCTCCATTTAGTTTGGCAAAGTCAGAATGGAGTTTGTGAATTTGCAGGAGCTAGGAGCTGACAACACTGTGGACTAGTGGAGTCCGAATAAACAAAGATATTCTGGTGAGATCTATAATGGGAAATTAGACAATGTTTACACAGCCCCGTCGCTAATTAACTTTAAAAATCAAGAAGCAGCAGCTGACACTAGAGTTCACATTCTATGCTCAACGCTTATGTGTTTACTACATGCTACTCTCTAGAGTGCAACGTTAGGTTTAGTGAAAGCATCTGGACCGTTAATCATAAAACAATCCTCAACGTCCAATTTGAGGTTTTGCCTTCTTCTATTTTTCTAATATGAAACTATACGATAAGGCGGTTGTGGGTCAAAGTCACAAGTCATCAACAAGATAATTATAACAGAAATTTACCAATAGGTACAAAAAGGCTAACCTTATGAAAGATGTAGTCCAATATAGAATAGGATTGAGCAGAACCAGAGGCATACTTTTTCCTTGACCCGTTCGGAAGAGAAAACGGGACACATTGCAGTATATATCCATTCTTTAGTCTACTAATTGATGTTCCGTTGCAAGAAACTACAAAGCACCTTTTACCTTATGGCCTAACATCGTTCGAATCTTGATGAGGAAAATGTACAATTTCAAATTGGAAAAATAGAAAGTGGCAAAAACCCAAATTGGATGGTTATGGTTGTTTTATGATTAAATACCCAATTCTTTCACTAAACCTAATATTGCATTTTGAAGAGTAGCATATAATAAGCACACAAGTGCTGAAAATAGAATGTGAACTCGCCGACACAGTGTGTGTTTGGCATCACAATTTTCCCCCTAAATCATCTGCTTTCACCACCTAACGTCTGTTTGCTGTTTTTTTTTTTTAAAAAAAAAAAAGTGGCTGCTTGTGTTAATTTATTTCTAATATGATTTATAGACTATAAGTTATTTTTTTTAAGTAAGAATGAATTGCTTATTTCAATAATCACAAATAAGTTACTCTTTTTTTTTTTCATTTTTAAAATTTTATTTTTCGTTTTTCACTCTATTATAACTTACTCCATTTAGTCCTAATTATAAGACTTAGTTGCCTTTTTAAGAAAATCTTAAAAAAACTAATTAAATTATTTTAAAGTATTAGAATTTATCGTTTTTCTTCAAACTATTTTATTTGACTTATGAATTAATATATAATATAATGAAATACAAGATATAATATAATTAAGTAATTTATTTTGTTTTCTCAACTTCTCTAAAAATAGACAAATCGGTCTTATAATTAGGACTGAAGATAATATAAATATTACAATATATTTACATGTAATATATACTCCTTTCAGTTATAATTATAAAACCCATTTATTTATTTTTAAGAATCCTAATAAAGTCAATTACATTATTTTAAAGCATTAAAATTTATCATTTTAGTTTAAATTATTTTGTTTGACTTATAGACTAATATAAAATATAATAAATCACAACATATTATAATATGATTCATATAATTTTTAGTTATTTCCCATCAAAAGATACTTTTCAACATATCAACCAAATAAGTTTTACTTTTAGATAAATAATTTATAAGTAACTTAGGGCTTGTTTGGTATTACTTATTTAGGTTGAATAAGATCTTATACACAAAGTACGAGAAAGACTCCTCTCGCATACTTACTCCGTATTCCGCAAATAAGATTTTATTACCCCTAAATAAGTTATTTCAAACAAGCATTTATACTACCGTCAATCCAAACATAAATCACATTACATAATCTGATTTATTTATTAATTCAATTGTAAATAAGTGACTTTTCCTATTATTATTCTAATCACACTAACAAACTATATATATCGTTCACCAAATCATTTCTAAGTTTAAATGAATTTGATCTATTCATCCACTAGCTGTCCGTCCATTATATATGCTTTGATTCAATACTCTGATTACCTGAGTTTGCAGCTTCATCATTAATTGTATGGTAATTAATTGTGTGTTGCATGCTCAGCTCTTTGATTTCGTTTTTCTACTCATAATCGCGCTTTGTTTTCCCGGCCCCAACATTTACATATATATGCCACTTTATGATGCCACTAATTAACTAGTTGACGTAGATCGCTCTTTGGTTTCGTCCAGTCATTGTGAATCTGAATCATTCATGCATGTTGTGTATCTCAACTAAGGAATTCAAACCATTATAGTAGTTGTCAGCTTTATGTGGAGCACCTAGTTTCTTAGACTTACCTTCACAAAACTCTATCTATATATCTATATATCATCAGGTATAAAAATTTGTAATATAAGATACATTTAGTAACAGATAAACCTTCAAAGGAAGGTGCAAGTCAAGAGAGTCTAAAGTTAGCACAGAAAAAACTTGTATTTGTGTTAGGTGCGTACAAAAGATTGGTGAGATTAATTAGCGGACTCCTTGGATAAGATGCACTTGAGTAAACCATAATCACAAGCCACATGGAGAATTATGCTGTTATATTTGGCGGTCTATTATTTTCCCAATAAAACAAAGTTGTATGTAGAAACTAGATACCCACTAGATATATATATATATATATATATGTACGTACATTGGATTCCGCTTTCCTCTTCTACCATAATCCTTTTTCCCTCCATTGCCTATTTTTAACTTTAGATTTACTCTTAAATTAAATTAAAATTTGAGTTATCCATTTTTTATTCAATTGATATTTTATTTATAATTTTACAAAATCGTAAGATGATAAGATCAGACAAGCCATGGGGTCCATATATATCACCATCGCCACCCATGATTTAAATTTTAAACGAGGGAAAGTACGCACAGCAGATATAATATATTTTTTTTTTAAAAAAAATGAAGCTCATAGGCTCGGGCAGGCACTAACGGCCTGAAGTTACAACGACGAGATTGAACCCGTGACCTCCTCCCACTTAGGAAATACCATTACCACTAGGCTACAAGGCCTTTGATGCAGATATAATACATTATGTACTGCCCCGCACCTACTATTGAGTGAAATGAATGGCATATAGCTGTATATAAAGGTACACTCGGTACTCATGGCATGGGTCCATACATCCACAGCTTCCTGAGATCTGGTACTCTTCCTCCACAGCTTCCCTGAGCTCTGGTTCTCATGGCGCCACCTGATCGAGTATCTCAGCAACTGCGGCTACCATGCAATGTCTCAAGACCTCCGCGGCTACGGCGACACCGATGGGAGGGGCTTCCCTCCTTGTCTTTCCCATCCTTAGCCCCTCCTTTTTCCCATCCTTAGTCCCTCCTTTGCCCCCCAATTTAGAGAGTTCTAAAACATTTTTTTGTGGTTCTTTTATGACTAGATTCTACATAAAATGAATGACATTTTGATATATTATGGATGAAAAACGGATCTGTTTTTAATTTTTTATGATTTTTTAAAGATTTGCATGTATTTAGAGTTTTAACTTTAAAAAATCATAAAAAATTAAAAACAAATTCGTTTTTCGGCCATAATTATCAAAATGTCACTTATTTTATGTAGAATTTAATTATAAAAGAACCATAAAAAAAAAAAAATTTAGAGCTCCTCTAAATTAAAGGCTAAGGAAGAGCTTAGGATGGGAAGGATAAGGAGGGAAGCCCCTCCCGACACCGATGCCCCGTCCGATATCGACAGCTACACATGCTTCCATCTCGTGCATTTCGTGGATGACATCGTGGCCCTTGTCCACTCTCTGACCGTCGATAAAGTCTTCCTCGTTGGTCACGACTGGGGAGCCGTCCTTGGTTGGTACCTCTGCCAATTGCGCCCTGAAAGAGTCAGAGCCCATGTGTGCCTCATAGTCCCCTTCAGACTAGTTAATAAGAGGGACCCCACTGATGTGTCCGTGTTGCTGCTTCTGTCCGTAAAGGAATCAATTAAGTTAGATTTTAAATAAATATGTATTTAGGGTCAACTTAAATCATTAGTTTAAAGAATAATATGTTGGTTTCTTTAGAGTTGAGTTTATAAATAAGAAAATATACATATTTATGGATTTAAATATAACATCCTTAAATTTTTAGGACTTATATAGTCATTTGTGGCTTAGGAGGGGTGTGATTGAGGGGTGTGAAATGTTTGTGAGAAATATTTTTTTTTTAGAAATTAACATTTTTTTATTATTATTCAAAATAATAATAATAATAAGAATAAGTTTATTGGTTATGAAAAATGATACATATAAGAATAGAAGAAACAGATGTATATGTATGTGTGGGTAATGGGTATACTTACATATGGGAGATTTCTTTATATATAAAATAAAGGGTTAAGGTGCTTAAATACTCTGGAAGTATTGCATTATGGGCTATGGGTACCTGAAAGTTTTCGGGGGGCCAAAAATACCCCGGAAGTTTTTAAAACGGGGCAAAAATACCCCTCCGTTAACTTCACAAACGGTCAACGTTTGTTGACTCGGCATATGCTGATGTGGCATGTCTATGAGGCGTCCACTTTACTTTTTTTTACAACTAATCATCTAAAAATTCCGAAACCTTCACAGAAAATCCCTAAAAATACAAGGAGACTACTACTAATATTTCAGAATTTTTGGATGTCTAGAACTCCTAGAATAAAGTTTTCCGTAAAACCCTTTTTACCGATAATTTACCAATTTCAAAGGCTTTTGCTCACATAACTGGTTTTCTTTTCTGATTTTTATTATATCAAAAAAATTTTAAAATAGTATACTAATTTTCCCATATCCCAGTCCAGAACACTGAGGTCCCAATATATATGATAATATCAGTTTTTGGTCAAAAATCCTGTCAGGCCAAAAATTATGAAAATATTCAAAAATTCATAATAAATTCCTCAGACCTCGAAACAACATTATGACTACACCATAATGTTTTGGACACCCTCTACTACTTTCTAGGATTTTATGGGAATTTTCGGGCATCTTGAACTTGTTGTCATGTCAGATACTATGTAATATCTCATAATTTTTGTAGGACAAAATAGGGTATTTTAGGCCAAAATAGTGATTTTGGTGTAGACCGAGTATCGTACCCTAATATTTTTTTAGTCCTAGATAAAGTATTCTAGATGAGCAGAGGGCCTTAGTCTGTAGAGAACTGAAATATCTCACAACAATTGAAATGAAATCTAGGAAATGACCTCTGTGCAAAGAGTTTTAGTATATTTCAAAAACTTTGCAGAATTTTTAGGAAATTTCACTTTAATTGTTGTGAGATATTTCAGTCCTCTACAGACTAAAGCCCTCTCCTCATCCGGAATACCTCATCTAGACCTAAAAAATATTAGGGTATGATACTCGGTTTACCCCAAAATCACTATTTTGGCCTAAAATACCCTTTTCTCGCCTATAAAAATTCTAAGATATTACATCGTATCCGACATGCAAACAAGTTCAATATACTCGAAAATTCCCATAAAATTCTAGAAAGTAGTAGAGGGCATCCAAAACATTATGGTGCAGTCAGAATGTTGTTTCAGGGTCTAAGAAATTTATTATGAATTTTTGAATATTTTCATAATTTTTGGCCATATAGGGTTTTAGTTAAAAACTGATATTATCAGATATATTAGGACCTCAGTGTTCTGGACTGGGATATGAGAAAATTAGTATATTATTTTAAAAAATTTATGATGCAATAAAAATCATAAAAGAAAACCAGTTATGTGAGTAATAGCCCTTGAAATTGGTAAATTATTGGTAAAAGAGGTTTTACGGAAAACTTTATTCTGGAAGTTCTAGACATCCAAAAATTCTGAAATATTAGTGGTAGTTTTCTGGTATTTTTAGAGATTTTCTGTGAAGGTTTCGGAATTTTTAGATGACTAGTTGTAAAAAAAAGTGAAGTAGACGCCTTATAAACATGGCACGTCAGCATATGCAGAGTCAACAAACGTTGACTGTTTGTGGATTTAACGGAGGGGTATTTTTGCCCCATTTTAAAAACTTCCGGGATATTTTTGGCCCCCTGAAAACTTCCGGGTGTCCATAGCCTATAGTGCAATACTTCTAGGGTATTTAAGCATCTTAACCCTAAAATAAATTGGAATTACATGTGTGTGAGAGAGAGAATAAATATATATTATTGGTTTTTGTAATAATAATAACAATAATAAAAATAAAATATTATTTTTATAATATGGTCAAACCCTAATCCTCTTATTTAAAAATACCCTACTTTTTCATCTGAAGATTTTTAGGCTGCCGCATATACACCAACAGGTTTATCTCTTCCCCTTTTTTTTTTCTCTTTACCTATTTGCGTCATGTTCCTCTGTTACTATATCTAAGGTCCTTTCACCCTTTTCTTTATTTTATTGTTTCTTCTTCGAATCTTTCAAGACTTATTGTCTTGTCATGTCAACACTCTTCCATCCTCCTATAGTGTGTGGGTGAACACCACCACATCATTATATATATATTCCCTTTGTTCTTATGTATAAGACTCTTTTAAAGAATTTTAAAAAAATTTAAAAAAAGCTAATTACATTATTTAATAATATCATATGTTGTGTTTTATTACATTATATAATAGTTCATAAGTCAAACAACA
>JBAGKO010017070.1:0-11301 GCA_037177275.1 Acacia concinna | reverse complement strand
AACCTCTGTTTTGCTAACTAAAAACAAAACATACAAAATCTCCTCGAAACCTTGAGAGTTGCCTCTAACCTCGAGGTTTTGCTCTAAATTTTCACTTCCCTCGAGGTTTCATCTTAACCTCGAGGTTTACCTTCCCATATAGTCATTTTAGCTTCAATTTGCACCGTTCCAACCACCATTTGATCATAAATGCTTCCAATATCATATATAAAGGCTTAAAACTTGATTTGCTCATTAGATCTAGAAATTTATTGTTTCCTCAAATCTCTTATCTTCTTTTTTTATAATTATTCTCCACAATTTAGCTCAAAGAGAACTTCTGTCTTTTCATGACTTCTCCTTATTTGATATCTTCATTCTTCAACACCTTATCTTAATCATACTTCACACTTCAACTTGATTCCTCTTCCTCTTGTTCAATAAACTCAATCTCATTTGTCTTCTAAGGCATCTTCCATAATCTTATTATATTGCTTGACTAATTTACAAAATTTTTACTTTAAATATAGTAGTTAGTCAATATAAGCTAATAAATACATGATGCAAACTTTTTGCTCTTAATATAATACATCTATATTTGACATCATCAAAACTAATCATTGATCTAACAAGTTCTTCCTAAAGCTATACAAATGGTAACAAGACCAATTCTTAAGTTACACCTACCCAAGCTAGTTTCCCAAGCTTACTAGACTTCTCTCTCATCATAAATTCAAGAAGGCACATCTCTCAACACTAATATCTATCTAGATACCTTGTAGCAATCATGTTATCAATAACCATGCACAAAATTTTCAAAATAGCCCATACATGCTAAGCACAAAAAATGGTGATTATGATAGCACAATTCATATGACTTATCACACTTAACTAAGCATTCAATCATGTTGTGCAAAATGTTTCCTTACCAGCATGCATACATCATCAAAGAACATATTCTCCCTCACTCTAAAACTATGTAATGCCCTCATTGCAACCTAGAAAAGAAACTCATAACAGCAAGATAAAGCATCATAAAAGCACATAGTAAGGGAACGACAAATATCATGCAAAGGTCACATATAGAGTAATGAAGGATTAAGAGGGATCAAGAGAGAGCAAGAAAAGGAGTGGATCCTGCAATAGGCCTAAGTGAGTTTTTTTTCCTATTTTCTATTAGAATATCCCTCCCCGACACTTGGTTTATGCAATCAATTTAAGACAAGATCAAACAAAGCAAATCAACAAATCATGTGAAGGAAAGAGACAACCTTAGAACAGAATCTCTTGAGATCCTTGTAACAAAAATTTTAATCTTAGATGATAAACATGTATTGATCCAAGCCAAACTCAACAATGAAACCATGAAAAATAGTTGGTGGCTCAAGATCAATAGGTAAAGGCTCTAAGATAAATGGACTCTCATGGACAACATGAAGCCCTGATCTTCCCTCTTACTGCAATAAGATGTTAAAGCAAGGCCAAAAACACTCCATACAAGTCATGGAAGAATATGACAATAAATCCAAAGGAATATCACAAGAAAGGACTTCATGAGTCCAGTGTGTGCTTTAGCAAGTAAAGTAGTGTCAAGAGTCAAATAAGAGGAAGATGATGTAGTAGTCCACTCAGTGGACTCAAGACAATGATGGACAAAGTCAGCATGCACAAAATTTCCCAAATAATACACCAAATCACACGGCAAAAGTAGCTTGCCAATAGGAGGTGTATGTGACACAATGACAGATAACATGGGATATTCAACAGAAATAGTAACATCTACATCATGCTTACTTCCTAAAACAAAAGGCATATGACATGCAATTGCAAAATATGGATCCTCAAGTTCAAAAGAATTTTGAACATTATTACTTTCATGGTCATCATTCCTTAAATTAGGAAGCAAATCATATGACAAAGACTCTGTAATGCATGGAATTATATGCTAAAAAATTTCAGCACATGTATGAGACAAATCATCATGCAATAATGAGTCAACCTGAGTGAAGTTCTCAACAAAAAATTCAATTGACGCCTTGGAACAATTATCTTCAAAAGCAAGAATGGTAGAGAATCAGTTACAGCATGATTGGAACAAATTTCATGTTTATTACAAGCAAGTATAGGACTATCATTAGCATGCAAAGGTGAAAAAGAGTGAGACTCCAAGAGGAAATCATCATCCTTTGACATAGTCTCTACACTTGACATATGTTCATTCCAAATAAGTAGACTAAATTGAGAAGGGTTAGCTACATGAAGCTCTAGTTGACAATGAGATTCAATTATGATTTCTTCATCTACCCTCTCTTCACTTGTATCAGGATCACAAGAAGGAGCTACAGTGGCTCTACTTCAACAAGAAGAGGTTCCAATTTATTGCAAACAACATGAGACTCACTCCTAACATTAGGTTCAACTTTAACACAAGGTGCAACATTCTCATGCAAACCTAGACTCTCACTAGGCATACTGGTAAATTCACTTAGTTCACACATGGTTGTGGGCTTCTATTGATTAGCTTCTTCTGGAAACCAAATTGCATTAAGTCTATCTTAACAAGGTATACAACACAACTTAAAACACATGCAAGGTTCTTGAGAAGCACTCTCGGTTGCATTATCAAGACTAACATGATGAGACTTACTTTCAATGTTAAGATTAGGAACATGAGAAACATGATCATTACCCTCTTGTATTCATCCAGTTTTATTCTTATTCATGACATTTGGTCCTTTCCCTTAAAGAGATTATTCATGCAACCAGTAATGTATTCAATATCTTCTTCAAGGGCTCTGGAGTTTCTATGCAATTGGACTTGACACAGTAAAGAATTTATATCCCTCTCTAATTTATGATAAAGCTCATAAAGAAAATCCTTGTCAAGACAAATTTTTCCCATAAGCCATAATGAATCACAATAGCAACAAGGGGTTACAAATTCAACAAGGTAAGGATTGCATTCACGTTCACTAAGATCCGAATTAAATGCATGTGGTTGGTTAGGACAATATAAGGACTCATGCCAATATGATCTATAATGAATGCATTGGGGCTCAAGTTCCCTAGGTGAAATGGACATAAGAGTATGAATTCCACATGGTGCAAATGAGACAAAGAAAGACACTCAATAAATCAGAGAAAGAGTGTGCACAACATGCAATGCCACAGTAAGGAGAGCAAGTTAGAAAACACACAAAAAGACAACCCCTAACATAGTGCTAAGGCCAGCATGCAAGCCAAAACAGTTTTAGATATCCACTACTACACACAACATATAAATCATCCTACACGAGGGAATTAGGAAATCATAAGCGCATAAAATCTTGTACATGTAACAATCCTACTAGCCACAACTAGCAATCACTTAGTCCTCTAACAATTAGCACATATAATACCTTAAGAGAGGGTTAGAAAGATTATACCCAATCAAATCCAACGTAAGCTCCAAGCCCAAAGGTATCTCCCCCACACTGAATTCTTGCAGTCCCTTGTAAAAGAGAAAGCAAACATCAGTAAAATAGTGGATAGAATCACCCCAAAACAATGCCTTTGAGCTCCAATATGTCATAAAGCAATGGAGTGCATACACCACAAAGATACACACACAAAGAAGCACAAAATGGGCCAAATAATAGGCTAAGGCTCCCAAAGAGGCTTACAATAGCTCAAGGCACAATTAGAGGGTTAGAGTGTGAAAAATCAAGTGAAATTTGGGCTCAATAGCATGCACAAATTAGTTATGGCAGTAAGCAACAAGTATAGGCAAATAGTACCAAAATGTGGAAAAATTGGACAAATGTGGCTAGGGCTTCAAAAGGACTTATACTAGCTCCAAATAAAATCACAAATATGGTCAATTGAATAGTAAGCTACAATCGCAAGAAATGGTATAACTAAGCCAAATGATAATGAAAGCACACAATCATAATGGTAGAAATAAGGTAAAGTGCAAGACCAAGTGTAGGCCCATGTAGCAAGCTAAAATCAAGCAAGAAATCACACTAGACACACCTAAAAAGAACAAAAATAAAGAAAAAGAAATGAACAAATATCTACTACACTAAATGTTAAGTGCTAGCACTAAATACCTAGGAAAAAGGACCAAAAATTCAAGCAAAATACTAAGTAGCAGCAACTATAACTAAACAAAATTATCATAAAATGACAAACTAATTAACACTAAATGACACACTAAGTAATTCATAAATTAGCTAACTAATTAGCCTACAAAAAGAACCTAAAAAGCCTAGAAAAATCCTACAAAAGAGTGCCAAGCCTAAAGGCAACGTCGCCAAATTGATTAAGCCATTTTATTAAGCTAAAATGCAATTAAAAACTACATTAAAAACTAACATACGTCATCTCTACCTATAAGCTTTCTATCACTCTTTATTTAGATTTTCCTTTTCTTTTTAGGTCTAATTAAACTAGGCTATTTAATTAACAAATTAAGCTTAAAAACCATATTGCAATTGTTCCTAATAGCATAATGAAAATCTAGGAAAAGCAATATTAATTCAAGAACACAAGCAAACTATCTTGATCACAAGTAACAATTCAAACACAAGTATTCTCCATGTAATTTATCCATAGATTATCATTGCTCCATCCTAAAAATGTTTAACACATCTGGATTCACATGTATGGACAGAAGAGAGGTGCAAAACACCATCCAAAATGGCAAGACAAGTTACTTTATCAATATAACCATTAATTCATTCTTCCATGCTTTCAAACACCTAGATCTAGGTCTATTCAGCCATGAAATACTATAAATCCATGCCGAGTATCATTGAACAACAAATTACATCTCAACACATCCAAATATAGTCTATGTCATAAGGTTTGCCAGAAAATTCCAACAATCCATTAAAACATATGAAAACAAAAGTGTTCTGGATCCAATTACATTCCAGGAGCTCAAACCTACGTTACATTACATGAAGAATATGAAATCTAGCTACAAACCATCACGGAAGCTGTAGAATAACCCTCGCCAGAATTTGGCATGTTGCAGAACGTGATCTTATTCTTCACTTGATCTCAGTAGATAAAACCACTCACAAACACTCTCTCACTCACGGATGAATGGATCTAGGTGGAGAAACTAGAAGAATAATCACGAAATCAGCCGGAATTCTCTCTTTTGTATCGCGGGTCGCTGGATGCAGTCACGGGTCCTTTCGAGTAAGGAAGACTCTACCTACTCTTTGATGGATCTATCCATTGAGATCCCACAGCCCAGATTTAACCTACTCTCTGATGGATCTATCCATTGAGATCCCACAGCCCAGATTTAATCTCATCTGGAGATAGAGGGTGAGGATTGAATCACGTGTCACCTTCAGTTTTAATCTCAGAGGGTTAAGATCAACAGATGCGATGGAGTCAATGTATGATGAACCAACGACAAAGATTACATAAGCCTTTAATGAAACACAACATATTGATGAAGTGCTTAAATTAGATCTCAGGTACTCATCATCAATGGCTCAGATCTCACCCTTGTTTTACTTGGTCTTTAGACTTCTTTATTTGCAAACTATCACGGAAGCTGAAGAATAACCCTCACCAGAGCTCACTGGAAGCATCGCTGGATTCTACAAATGGCTCACTGTGATCTCCGTCGATAGGCACTCTCAAGTCGTGAAATTGCTCTGAACCTCTTCCTCTCTCACAGACGGAACTCTCTAGGTGAAGAAAATGGAAGAAGAACTCCAAATCATGCTAAAAATGAAGCTTTTAAGTCGCGGGTTATAGAGGTTTTCGTAGATCCTATCTGGGTGAAGAAGACTCGATCCGCATTTAATGGATAGAGCCGTTGGGAATCCAACGAATGGGATTTAATTTGGCATTAGAGATGAAAGGCTCATATTGTACCACGCGTCGTGTCCTATTTTAATCTCAGGTTAATGGTGAACAAGCCAAATGTAGTCAACGTATGCTTGATCATTGGTTTAGATTACGCAAGTGCACTATGCACTTAAATGAAACAATGTGTTTTGACCTTCCCTGCCATAAATGAATTAGACTGAATCCTTAGCATGCGTGATTAATGGTCCATGGAGCCTCTGCCTTTGATTTTGATTCTAAAGTCTTTCTATTTTCATTTTAACCCCGCGAGAATTACTATACATGACCCTACGCCATCTTTTCTTCTCAGTTTTAGCTAGCGCCTTTTTCCTTTGCAACCAGGTCCTTATTTATTTTTCAAAAACGCCCTTAGACACTTTTTAGCTTCGCAATTGGGTCCTTTTCATCTTTAAATTCCAATTTCTCCTAAATTCTCTTTCAAACCTACACAAAAATTATACTAAATCATGGTTAAGCATATAATTGCATTTTAATAACAATTTTAACCTTTAATTATGCTAAAATGACCAAGATACCCTCATTTTCCCACATTTAAAGCACCCATTAAGCCTAATGAACTATACACAACAGTGACTTATCAATCTCTCCAATTATAAATTCAATTGAGTTGAAACTTGTTGAATTTGAAATTAGACTTAAAATTACAAATGCACATAAATATCAGGCTTAAATAAGTTCATATGAAAGAGATATGAATTTCTAAAATTGGCGCTCGATTTCATCATAATAATCCAGACAATGTTCAATGTTTTTTATATATATCTCAAACCACAACTCTGATTGAGATAATTCTTTTTGGATATAAAACTAAACTCATTCAGATTTCCAAGAAGCCAAGACCAACCTAAAAAAAGATCATATGAGAGAGCAATGAATTTCTAAATTTAATGCTACAATATAATGTATGTTCCAGAATAGTTGTTATTATTTGGTTCATATCTTTTGGAATACAATGAATTTAGAGATGATTCTTATTGCATTGGAAAGAGGATTCAAAAATATTTATGGGGATAGGTTATTTGCTAGATTTAGAAGTAAAATAATAAGTTAACTCAAGTTAACAAAGAATCTTAACTCAAGTTTAAGAAGTTTTTCAAACTCAAGTTTTCAGCCTCTTTAAGAAGTTTAATCAAAGATTTTTCAAGAAAACTCGAGTTTTCAATTTAGCAAACTCAAGTTTGGAAGTATCACAACAACAAATTGCTCACTTTTATGGATGGTTACAACATCAAGTAACTCGCTATTAAACTAAGTCCCAAACTTGAGTTTGTAAAACCCTTGTGCAAGAGCTCTATAATGGCAAGTTACTCAGTTGTAGAGTAACCCCAAACTTGAGTTTGGGGCATTATCTAAACTCAAGTTTGGACACTCATTACACAGTGAGTAACTCGCTGTGTAAGTGGGTTTCAAACCCCAAATTTGCCTCAAAACTTAAATTTGCTACTTACTTCTGAGATCTTCCAAAACCCACTAAAATCAAATGTATCGGCCTTATTAAACTCAAGATTGTCCTTATTTACATTGAGTTTATTTTACAAAATAATAGGGAGAACTCAAGTTTACCTTATTCTTAAACTCAAGTTTGCTTGATATTATTTCAAAATCTTCACCCAAAAACTCAAGTGTTCTTCCTTAGTCAAACTCAAGTGTGGCTTTGCATATAAACTAATTTGAAAGCTTTTCCAAATTTTCAAAAAGCATATATGTTGAGTTAATTTTCAAAAAACTTGAGTCTACCTTCAAAATCACCTTGTTCTTCAAAAAAGTCATTTTCTTTTATCTAAACTAGAAGAGAAATTAAATCCAAATGATTTATTGACATGTCTTGTACTCTAAAATATTATGTTTTTCTATAAACTCAAGTGTAGGAAAATAAGTAAACTCAAGTTTTCATTCTTTCAAAAAGTATTTTCTTCATAAAACATTGAAGTCAAACTCAAGCGTCTAATCAAACTCAAGTTTTCAATGATTAGTTCAACAATTCAGAAAACATAATATCATAGCGTAATCTTATAATGATTTATATATTTATGTTATTGAGACCCACTTGATACAAATCTTTCTATAACTTCATTTACATGATAAAGAACATATTACAAGTACTAATCAAAGGATACAAACTCAAGATGTCAAAAAGCACTTTTGTGTTAGAATTCCAATGGCTATATTTCAATAGGAAGAAAATGCTTGAAGAGCCAATTAATACTTCATCATCTCCAACTGTCACTATATCTACACTAACTATAAAAGGAGAATCGTTCAAAATGAGAATACAAGAGATGAAGTGCACACATTGTCAATATGATAAATCTCTAACTTCAATAACACTCTAGCTCATACACTCTCTACATTTCACCAAGATATCATTTACTCTATAGAGATTTTTATTATATTGTACTTCAATGATTATCTATCTATTCTTATGAGAGAATATTGATTGTAAATTCTTATCATCAAAGTCATATCCTTATGGGGTGTAAGGGGCACTAAGAAATTTGTCAAGGCTTCACAAGTACCCGGAGTAAACTTATATGTTTGTAAAGGTTCTCAAGTACCCGTGAAACTTGAGGGATTGTAGTGGCTTTTCTTGTACTTGATTTAAACAATAAGATAGTAGATTGAAAATCTCAAGAGGAGCTTGGGATTGGACGTAAATCAGTGAAAGACCGAACTAGGATAAATATCTATTTTTTACCTCTTGTAACACCTCACTTTTATACCCTTTATCATACTCTATTATGGCTTTTGGAACCACTAATTATACTTTAAGTTGGGAAAATAAGGAATAAAATTTTTTTCTTTCTCAGATTAGTATTCACTTGGCCCTTATTTTTTACCAACTTTGAAAAATCATAACTAATTCTAGAAAAAAAAATAAGGTGGTTCTAAGTTTGTTAGAAAGCTCTTTCAATTCCTTTTTAAGGGAAAAATAATCTCATTTACTGATCTCATGACAACTAGCATTCACAAGCTCTCAAATTTGCACTATTCATATGGTAAATTGGCACTATTCATTTGGTTATTTTAAATTTTCTTTTGATTTTGGTCCTAACTTTGAGAAGGCATAAATTTCTCTATAAAACTCCAAATGACATGTCTACAACACCATTTACAGCTAAAAATAACCTCTATTAGCATGCAAAGGCCTGTGATTAGACTTAGTCAATTGCTAAAACTGCACCCAACCCAATTTCAACCTTGAAATAGCCAAAAACCATATGCCAACATACCACAATCACAATACTATGCCATTTTCCCTTTCCTCTCATCATCAATGTAACACAGACAGCATAACAACTATACATGAACATTTTTATACCATTATAACACTATGGCACATAATACAGTGTACAGTATACAACAGTTCCAGAGTATATATATATATACAAGTCAGAAGCAAGTGTAGGGAGCCTAATTAAGATGCCTTAACTCTTTACTTTCTTTTGCCTCCTGTTAAACATTCACATGCATTGTGGAGAGAGTAAAGTTTCTTGGGAAACCTCAGTAGCAAAATGAATTAACAACTAATAACAATATAATGCAATGCAAGTTGTGCTATATGATATGCCCTACTACTCATCTGGTGCCCTCTCTCTCTCTCTCTTAGTAATTACCATGTACAGGGAGCATGCACGAGACTCGACCTTAATCACATATCTAAGGAATATAAACAAAGAGTCATACATCTCATAACATAACATACATGCTAACTCAACCACAACATAGTAACAAGCATATACACATATCAGACAAGCTAAGCAATATAAATTAAGGGCGGAGATTTTAGCTACCAATTGCTCCTGAGCAATGTAGATGTCTCTTCCCTGCTCCTAATATTAATGGATCACTTCTCTGGAATGTCCATAAACACACTGCAATGCATAGACATTAATGTATGTCATAGTATCTAAACCAATGACTCTTTCCCTTACAAGTAAGGTCTTGGTTCCACATTTCAGTTAATCAATATCAGAGGTTAGTTCCACACAATTTTAACCAATGAATCCATCTATGACATTCATTTTAGAAAAATCACATCCCTACCCCATTATTACCTCTTGGCCAAACATCCCTTACACAAGGGTTCTCATTGCTTTTCTCAATCCAATACTTCCAAATGTGTTCTTACAATATATCCTTAAGTAAAACAGTATTTTGAATACAATGAAATTATCATATCAATGAAAATCAAGCTCTATCACATACCTAGGGGGTCTGGCTGAAACATACATGTGGTCCGCAAGATGTTGTTTTGATTCAATTCAAGCAAGTTCTAGACTTTTCCAATAATTTAAACCATAAAATAATTCCAAATCCCCTTCCCTCATGCTTGGCCGAAACTTAGGAAAAGTTTAGGCCCTTAGAATTGTTTGAAAAACAATAGAAAGCATGAGGAGTATTAAGGAGGATACAAACTAGAACTTACTTGGACAGAAGATAGGTCATTGTCGCTTGAATCTCCTTTGAAAAAGATACGAGTTTCCAATTCACCAGAGGTTATTTATGGTTCTCTACTTGCATAGCCAAATGGGGGGGATGAGGTTCTATTTATAGGAAAAATTAAGGCATTATTTGGCTACACACAATTGCCAAAAAAGTAAACTTTTTCAACTACATGACATGTGTCATGTTTCTAGAATATTCTAGAAGCTTCCAACCTCTCATCCAAGCAACCCAATATGGCACCACCTTTTGTGGGACCTAGGGAATTCATCTAACTTAATTTCTTCCTATAGTTTCTCTTGTACCGGCCAAAATACGAAAAAATCTGAAAAATTCTATACTAGTCCAAAAATTCTCAAACTTTGCCCAAAATTCTATAAACATCCCAGTAGGATACCATTAAAATTTAAAAAGTTTTAGACATCTATAACTCCAAGAATAAATTCCTCTCTGAAAATTGCCTTTTATCGGCAAAATTCACTTCTGGTGATTTTTACTGATATCTTTGAACCTCTTTCTGGGCTTTAGATAATTTTAGAAATTCTCTTACATATTATACTAATTTTTTTAATCCCAATCTAGAACATTGAGGTCCCTCTATACCTGGAATAATTAATTTTCAGCCAAAAACTCTAGGTCAGGCTAAAATTATTAAAATATTCAAAAATTCATTAAATATCCATATGACCTCATAACCTCATTCTAAGGCTCATATACTGTCCTGGATACTCTTTTCTATTTTTTGGGATTTCATGAAAGTTTTTGGGGCTTTTAGACCTAACAAAATTCTAGCTTTAAACTTTGTTGAATTCTTACTTTTTGCACATAGGTTCTTCCCTTGGTTTGACTTTAATAGTTGTGAGATCTCTTTCCTCTTGATAGACTAAGGCCCTTAGTTCATTCCAATCACCCTATCTAGGCCTCAAAATATATCAGGGTACGACACTCAATATTCCCCAACTACCTTATCCAGGCCTAAAAATTTTTGGGATGTTACATAAT
>JBAGKO010017049.1:0-11302 GCA_037177275.1 Acacia concinna | reverse complement strand
GAGCGCCACAGGAGGCATCAATTAAAAAATAATAATAATATAGTCTCCTGTGGCACTCTCTTGTATGAGCGCCACAGGAATCTATATGAAAAAAAAAAATTAGCCTCCTGTGGCACTCATGGAGCGCACAGGAGTCTTTAGTGGCGTTGACTATTGTGACGTTCAAAAAGCGCCACAATTCTAAAAAAAACAAGCGCCACAGGAAACAATTTTTGTAGTAGTGTATAAAAATAAGTCACTTTTCATAAATCATAACCAAATAGACCTTAATCTATAGCAT
The DNA here is from genome assembly GCA_037177275.1 of Acacia concinna. Taxonomy (NCBI): domain Eukaryota; kingdom Viridiplantae; phylum Streptophyta; class Magnoliopsida; order Fabales; family Fabaceae; genus Acacia; species Acacia concinna. The sequence goes on along the minus strand of JBAGKO010017049.1, from coordinate 11,022 downwards.
CACACCGCCATCAGGTACAAAACGAGCAGAAAATAGCCGACACACGAGATCACCCAAAAAGGCAATGAAAAAAGGTACATGCGGTAAAAAAGATGAACATTGTCGATGGCCTGACGAAAGAGACAACCACAATCCAAGCAACAAATCAAAACAAAAGCCTACAAATAACGGTAAAGGAGGGAATGTTCCAAAAGGACGAAGTAGACATGGATGAGAAAGAGGAGGTGACTTTTTTTTTGGGAGATTTTTTTAAAATTAAATTAATTAATTAAAACATTTAAATTTATTTATTTTTTCAAACTATTTTGTTTAACTTATAAAATAATATATAATATAATGATATAGGAAAATAATATGATTAAATAACTTATTTACCTTCATTAACCTCTCTAAAAAATCAATTGGATGATCTTATATTTAAGAATTTAGAGAATAATTGCTTTTAAAAAGTTGGTAAGGCTTATAAAGCATCTAAAAAATGGGGAAAATTTCAAAAAAAGAACTTAAAAATAGTAAACAGATAATTCAATGCTGTAAAATATGAAAATCCTAGATAAGTCCTTTGGTAGAAATCTGAAATTTTTGGAATCTTGAAATTTTGTGAAATTACATAAATGTCCTAGATTTTCATAGCAAGAGTATCTCAATTCATAAAAAGAGTATCTTAATTAACCACAACAAATGTATTTAAGTAACATGTATTCAAGCTGTAAGTTGCTGTCAGCTGAGATCTCTTGTTGTGAATTAAGATACTCTTATTGTGAAAATATATGGGCATTTACATAATTTTACAATAATTTCATATTCCTATCAAAGAATTGATCTAGAATTTTCGGATTTCACAGCACTGAATTATCTTTTACCATTTTGAAGGTTTATTCTGGGATTTTTCCTAAAAAATAACAAAAGAAAAAGTAAATTTTTTAATTTTATTTCAAAATATACCCTTCATGAGTGATCAACATTAGCTTGTATAAAGCATGTTTATTTCAAAAGTGTACTGAATCATCCTTATTTTGATCTCTTTATTGAGACTTGATCCGTTATTTTTTTGAGCTAGGATATGAAAATCTTATATGCACAAAGGGAAGCTCTAAAATGTGCGGACCTCCTTACTAGAACAGCTCATGAGGCAAACAGTGGGCTCAACCTTCTTTAGGATGCTCCAGCCCCTTATTTGAGGCTAATGTCCTTTGACTTAGGGAGAGATTAATTGTATTAGCTTTATATATTTATTATTGAGTTTATGTATGTTTAATCTCCAAGCTAAATACTTGTCCTTGTAACACAACAAAAATTAGGAAAAATCTCAAAAAAATATTAGAGAAATAGGTAAAGGACAAATTAGAGGTGCAAAATGCAAAAATCCTAGATCATGCCTTTTTGTATTTTTTTTTGTGAAATTACAAAAATGTCACTGAATTTTAACAGCAGGAGGCTCTTAATTCACAACAAGAGTATCTCAATTAACAGCACCAGAAGCATGTAGATACTACGTATTTACACTGTGAGTATTTGCTGGTGTTGTTAATTGAGATACTCTTGTTGTGAATAAAGAGCCTCTGTTAAAATTCAGTGGCATTTTCATAATTTCACAAAAAAAAAAGTACAAAAAGGCTTGATATGGAATTTTCACATTTTGCAGCTCTAATTCGTCTTTACTTATTTTCCTAGTCCTTTTCTAGAATTTTCCCAAAAAAATATGCAAGTTAGGTTGCCTACAATCATTTTCATTTTATTTTATTAAATAAATGGATTTACTCATTGTAATTAATATTATCCGTTAAAAAATTGCTAATAAATGAGCATGAAAAAAATAGGAAAAATATAAATAATACCCCATAAATATAAAAACCTTGAAAGATGACTTAAATTTTGTAAATGACAAATAAGGGGCAAAAAATTGGTCAATTTTAGTTCTTCTCTGTTGGGTTTTAGTCATTCTCTGTTAAATTTTTGTCATTTTGTTTTATTCATTATCTACTTAGTTGTAGTCATTCTCTGTTGAGTTTTAGTCAGAGCCTTCATTTGTCATTTACTGAGAGCGTTTGGATTAGCTTTTGAGAATATCTTTTACGGATTTTGAGGTAAGTATGTGGGAGAAGTTTTATCTCGGCTTGCGCAAACCTAAATTTAAAACCGTGGTTTGGGGGTTTCCTAAAGGTTGAATCATCTTTCAGGTTTTTAATGTTTAAAGGGTATTTATGGAAAAAAGACAGATAAATACCCCATAAATATAAAAAATCTTAAAAGATAATTTAAATTTGGTAAATAACAAATGAGGGGCAGAAAATTAGTCCGTTTAAGTCATCTCTGTTGAAGATCACGAAAACATTTGTCACTTTTAAGCAAAATATTAAATTTTAGCCATGTTTTTCTTTTTTTGAGCCATGTGAATGAAATATACATCCTTATATATTATTGGGAGAATACAAAGCTTTTCCACAAAATATAGCAAAATTGAGGGGCTCCAAGGAAAGATGATCACTTTAAAACACCAAATGAGCCAACAGAATGTCACAAAACAATAGAAGGACACATATGATAAAGAATAACACTCAGAAAATATCAGAAACTTAAGCAGCAACCTCTAAAATGATCACTGATTCTCCTTAAGAGGTTCCTCCTCTTCTTCTATGGGGTTAAATTCATTATTAATGTTAAACATCTTGCGAATTTCTTCGGGAGTCTTCCCTATCATCATGTCTCCTACTTTCTGTGATGCTAGATCCAGCAGAGTCTTGATGTTCAAGTAGTTTGAAGACCAAATGAGGTCGAACAGCGTTTCATATTCAACCTCCACAAATTTGGCGTCCCATTCTTTGAGATCAACGCCTGAGGTTTTATCCTCAGAATTGGAAGATCCAACATGCTTATAGCAATACTGGATGACCTTGATCAGGATCTTGCTGCTCACTTTAAGAGGAATGATGCTATTGGCTGTAGAACTGGCTTCAGACTCAACCATGTCCTTGATTGACTCTAGCATAAGCGCAACATCATAATCAACTGCAAACATGTCTCCATCGGAGCTCTTCAAATAAAATTTCTTTGTTGGCTTCATTGGAAGATCTTCTGATTTCTCTTCCTGCAACCATTGGTAATATAATTGCTTAATTAGCATAGCGGGGCAGCACAATGTGGAAAACAAAGACAAGGACCCTCAATTCTCAATACTCAAAAGTTTTGTGTGAATCTGACTGAGAATCTAATATATATCATGATCTTACAGCATAACCCTTCCAACATAAAACATATTGTAACATTCTATCTAAGAGTGAAAATAAGAATTTAACCTGACATGACACGTGCCAGGTGTACAACTGGTAAAATAAGACTGAATTAGGAGTGAAATGCCTTGTTTTCATCAAGGAAACTATATGATTGACCAATAAATTCATGTAATTTATGCTAATTCTTTTAAGTAGAAAATAGATTAAACTAAAGTGACCTTGGATTTGGGATCCTCATACAAGTTACTTGCCATCCAACTTGTAGCCTCATCAAAGTAGAATGCAGTATTGCCTTCAAGCATTTCCTCAGAGCCTTCTGCATGATATTTTCTTGAGACGCCTTCAATCTCCGCGTGGATAGCGAGCACATTATTGAGCAAGGCATGATCAATGCGCTCTCCAGCATGTTCCCTACCAATCTGGCAGATTCATGTTGATTATCAGGTCATGATAGTGTTTCAAAAGATGAATGAAAAGCACTTGTCTTCAAAGAGAAAATATACAATATCAAGCGAGGTGGGGAGATATACCATATAAAATACAGCATCCGTTATCTGTTTATTCATCTCTCCATAAACCTGAAACAAGGAGGTAAGTTTGTGGATATGATTTCACAGAATAAGAAAATAAGATGCAAAGCAAACTTGTTCAGAGATTTTCATCACCAACCAAGCCATGGAAGGACAACAAGCTACTTTCTTCAAGAGATGGAATCTCCAATCTAGGGATATAGTATCTGTTAAGATAATGAAAAAATCTTTTTAGCCAATAAGTCATAATTTTGTGATTTGACCATCTTCTAAGTAGTCCCATCAACAAGGCTTCACCTTCCTCTACTCTCAACGATGGTAGAACCTGGCAAAAGAGAAAAAGAATCAAGTTATTAGTATTTTTGTCAAATCATCAATAATGTCTGCGCACTTGACCTTCCATATTCGGGCAAAATTTGGTTACTGGTGCAAGCAAGCAATTGTACAGATACTAGTAATAATCTCAAGACTAGACTTACAGTGGAATTAATATATTCATCAAAAACCTTTTTATACTGATCATAGAGCATCTTAGAGTTTTTCTCGCCCTGGCGGTCTGTACACAATTCATAAACAATTCTGGATACTCGAGTTAAGACCATACAAAAGGAGAATAATTTTGAGGACATCGGATTCCATGAATAATTGCAACTTTCCAGTCCATACATAGGAGGACTATAAGGCTATTACACCGGCACTTTTGGTTTATAGATAACTATAATCTTACTGAAGTCATATCAAAGTTTCATACAAGTTTAATATCTTATATTTCCGTAAAGATGTCCGAAAGCCAGCCCAGACTGCTGTAAAATGCTATTCAGTATAGTCTTAAAAAAGACTGTTTTGTTTATTTAAAATTTAGCAGAAAGTAAAAGAGAAGGAATTAAACATGCATTCAATTTTAAAGCAAGGCATCATTATGAGATGGCAATAAACATTACAGGCTGATGTATAGCAGCCAAAAAAAAAAAAGTTTTAACCAATTACTATTCTTTTTTGGATTTATCTACTGAGCTACTAGCAACCCAATTAATCTTATTCACATGAATATAAGCCCCTAACAGGGAACTTCACTATCTCCGAGTAATTATCGCAGTCGATACAAGACCATAAGTTAAACTAGAACAAACAACAATCAGTTCACGTTGGGTGGTGACCAATTACTATTCTATATAAGACATATGCCATGCTAATTAGTCATGAATGTAAAAAAGGTAAAAAAAAAAAAGGGAACTATACATGTGAAAGACATGGCTTAAGTGTTGAAGCTCTCATTCAAATGAAAATCATTTACCATAAAGAATGCTTTCATGCAGCAAGAAATAGAATGATCTATATATATATATATATATTCAAACCAGCTAGCATTGAAAATTTTAACAAAATCAGAGAATTCGTAATCCTACCTTAATTCAATTTAGATTAAAATCTAACATTTCAGACCCATATTCTATGCTTGACAGCTTGAGTTCAGGAAGTGGATGAGAAGGGAGTAAAATCTTGCATCCAACTGAAAACTTTTCCCCACTTCCCTTCCCCTCCATTCTCCTCAATCCAGACATAAAGCAGGGTTCTGTTGCTTTAACTGCCTACAACTGAATAATCGTGGAAATCCAATCATAATTTAAACCCAGTGATTACCAAAAGTGAAATTGAAAGGATACGTATAATAAGACATGTACTCGACAGGTGTGAAACTAGAATTATCAAACCCTTCAATTTGTCCAATCACTCTGTCCACGGCGGTCTGCAGCCGAGGCCATTCATCCCTGAAAGTCTTACTCTTACAACTATCAGCGTCGGAATTTACAGGGTCAGACACAGAAGCTACAGCGAAGATGTTGAGATGAAGCAAAAATAGAGAGAGAAGCATCAAATACGAGAGAAGGGCATTCATGGCGGTGATGATTGAGGGAGCTAAGAGCAAGTATTTTGCTTCTTTATCAGACTAGCAGATGTAGAATAGAGAACCATCATTTTTCTAGTCAACGTTTGACTCTCATTCCACCGCACAGCTTCGACCTTCGACCAATTTTTATTTTTTTCTTGGAAAGAAGAGAGATAGGAAGAGGAGTTCGGCGGGCCCCACAGATATCAAGTTTGATTTTGAAAAACTCACCTTGTGGTTTTTGGCCAAATCAATTAATCTCTGCAACGTTCTTTTGTTAAAAAAAAAAAAAAGGCGACCAGCTCATCGAAAGAGCCAAAGAGGCGAAATATACGTAGTGGAAGCGATGGATGCGATGAGACAATGAAGGGAGGTTTCCAGGAAGTTGCATTTCATTGTAAAGCCAAAATTGGTGGGTAAGGTACGAGTGAACTCCTTATGCGTCCAAATTACTCAAGCGGTGTGCTTTTATGGCCTAATATTGCAGCTTCGCTTGCAAGACGTCTGAAACTCAACTACATCTTACCAGGTATCACTTTTCCTTTTGTTTGCTCTTCCTTCTTTGATTTAAATGTCAAATGCTCCCTACAAAACCTAAAGAAAATCATTAATAGGGCTAGATTCATCAGTTCGGCTCCATGTCATCGAATTAAGTTGGGCTTGATTTACCCATCCTGACTTTAATCCTTTTTCTCTTTTCAGTCTCTTAAGCTGCTCACCGTCGCCGCCGACGCCATCTGCTCCGTCGTAGTCGATAGTGGCTGTCATCTCTTCCTTCAGGAGGTTAGTTTAGAAAATTTATCCGTTAGGATCTGTCTTGACCTATTCTAACCCATGTTCCCCCGAAATCTCTTAATCCTCTGTCTTCACTCCCTCTCTTTCGTTAACATTATCAAATGTCTTCCCATAATGCAGTGTGGTGTGAAAAAATGACATGTTTTACTGTAAAGTCTGAAAACTGATGCCTGCACTTTCTACAGAATCATCGTTGATTTCTTTTTGGAGGAAGATAATTAATATAATAATGAATAAGATAGTTTATAAGCATGTATAATGAAACACATGTCCAGGAGACAGAAAACCAAATTAATGGAAAATTGATTCCCAAAGCTGTTTTATTTTGATCATTCGAATGACATTTTCCTCTCCTAATGATGCCTCCCTGCAGCAGCATAACTTTTTGAGGGGGTAAATAATCGTAACTTAACTAGATCTGTGAGTATTAAGGTCATTGGCACATAACCCTGTTCAACTGCCCTGTTCAATTCAAGGAGAAGTATGATTACCTAGAAGAAACTTCATTAATTGGATTGGTTACGTCAAGGTGACAAAGTCATTGTGATCCATGAAATTTTGATGGTTTACGTTTAATACCCTAAAAATAATTGCAGCAGTAGTTATTAGAGTTAGCTACAGATGAATAACAATTTAGTTAATTTAGAAGCTTTTGTACCAGAGCAACAATGGCTTTACCCTTCTCACACTAGTTCAACTTAGGATCCGTGGCACCATAAATAGTCTCAGATCACTAGGAGAGAAGGATTTGATTTTGGCAATGAAAAGTCAGAAAATTGAGTGATTGGCATTTATTGGGGCATAGGCCTCTCTTGCTACTCATTACTCTACCACTTTGATTGGCATTTATTTTAATATGTTATTATTCATCTTTTGCTGCCTGGCGTCAGTTAGATTGAGCTGCAGTTCTGTTTATGTTACAATTATTCATCTTTTTTCCCTATTGATTAAATCATTTGAGATAATTGAGCCATGTTCAGAGTCATCTTTTAGTTCCATATTGGTTTTGCATCAATCTCTTAAAAGTTACATTGATCGTTGCAAAAAGTTGTGGATTTTCCTCTTCGCAGATGTATTTACTCTATTGTCCAGAAAAAAAAAAAAAGGAAGATGTATTTAGTCAGCTTGAGAATAATTCATTATGTGCTGCTTTCGCAGGTTCTTTGCACTATATAAGCATTAATGGCTTCGAGGACGCCTGGCTTAATTGCTTTATTTGATGTCGATGGGACTCTTACAGCTCCAAGGAAGGTACATATTTAATATGGAGCCCAAGATTGTTCATGACTTTAAATCAAGTATACCTGCATAACACGTCAATGCAGCAATTTGATACGTTTCTGTGAAAGATCTATTGTTCTTCTTAACATCGTCCAAGGTTACAAAATGCTCATTACAAAATTTAATCAATGAGTTTTTATTCTGCCCCTACTCTTGTTTGTCAAATAAAACCAGGACTCCGGATTTATTCGTTTAGAATGTTTAAGATTATTTTACCTCTGGTTGACATGTTGAACTCAAATGCAAGGCGGTCACCCCCGAGATGTTGAAATTCATGCAAGAACTACGGAAGGTACATAATTGGAAATTCCCAAATTTTCAAGTCTATCCCTTTTGTACGCCCATCTATCCTGCTCTGCATAGACATTTTCTAACATGTTCTGTATCCGGTAATGTCTGAGTACAGGTGGTAACAGTTGGAGTTGTGGGAGGATCTGATCTCATAAAGATATCTGAGCAACTTGGAAATACAGGTTTGCTATGAGTTATTTTTTTTCTCTTCATCAAGCTAATGAAGTCCAAAGTTCTGTATGCTTATTGGCTGAAAATATTACTATTTGCCTGATCTTTCCACTTTCCCTTTTCTTCATCATTGCCCTATCCAATAATCCTTGAAGCAGGGAAGTAGTTCTGTCATGTCTTTTTAACTCAACTTTTATCTTTGCAGTCATCAATGACTATGATTTTGTATTCTCTGAAAATGGTCTTGTGGCACACAAGGAGGGAAAACTCATTGCAGCTCAGGTTCTGTGTATCACCAACTAAGTTGGTTTCTGGATAAATTTGAGTAGATTCTTGGAGTAATAGAAAATGGCCAATGCCACTTCATCTTATTTTTTTTCACATCTTTTTTAAAAAAGCAGAGCTACATGTTGAGGATTATAAAAATGAATCCTGATATGGTGAACTTTTTTTGTTTAGTACATAGAGGATGTTTTAGCCTTATATGGCTATAGAAAATTTTAGAAATTGGGAACTTCATATCTAAGGAACCTCTTCAACCCCCCCCCCCCACCCACCCAAAAGAAAACGAGAAGAAAGAAAAAAGAAAAGAAAAATTATATGATCCTTTTTCCTCTAATGTACCATGCTAACTTGTGTGTTTCCTTCTTTCCAGAGCTTGAAGTCATTTCTTGGGGAAGAAAAGCTCAAGGCAAGGATATTTTTTTTATCTGTCTCTTGAGGCATCTTACTTTAGGAAGATTGAAATTGATCACAAATTAAAATTATTAGGATACCATATAACTTGATAAAATGACCTCAAAATATGAGTTGAACTGAGTGCTTAAGGATGAAAAACAAATGAGTAAATGAGATTATAGCCTTGACTTTGTGCACTAATTTCACTTTGCTGTCATAATGATAGACTCTGGGGACTATTTTGCAGGAATTTATAAATTTTACACTTCATTACATTGCTGACTTGGATATCCCTATCAAGAGGTTAGCGATCTAGAGACTGATCATATAATTTTCATATTGATTCAACTTACAGGAAGCTGCTGATCTACATGACATAATGATATTTCTTTCAGGGGAACATTTATAGAGTTCCGTAGCGGAATGCTGAATGTGTCACCAATTGGAAGAAACTGTAGCCAAGAAGAAAGAGATGAATTTGAAAAATATGACAAGGTGATGTATTTTGGATAATATCTTATATTCAGTTTTCATAAATTGATATCATGCTGTGTAATAAGCCTTTTTTTCTGAGATTTTGCATCCTGAGTTCTCAGATTCACAATATCCGCCCGAGAATGGTTTCTGTCCTGCGTGAGAAGTTCGCTCATCTGAACTTAACATTTTCAATTGGAGGACAGATAAGTTTTGATGTGCGTGACTGTCATGATTATATTGTGATTTTTATTAGTGAAATGACTGGCCAACAGTTTTTAATCTGAATCCACTCTACAGGTTTTTCCTCAAGGTTGGGATAAAACTTACTGCTTGAGATACCTTGATGGCTTCAATGAAATCCACTTCTTTGGGGACAAAACCTATAAGGTCAGTCTATAAGTTGATTGGGTATTTCAATTGAATGCTTTTGGAAGAATATTCTGGGATAGGTCTGTCCCCTGATGGAATGACCATAATTGGTAGTATCTGTTATTGGCATTCCCCAGAATCTTTTTTCCCCCCTCACTTTCAAATCTTCTGTTAAAGTGTGCTGCAAAAAGAAGTCACTCTCACCTCTTATTTCTTCTTCAAAGGAAAGTCTTCTAATGGCACAAAATTGAGGCAATTTCATTCTCAAAGCCTAAGCTAGTTTCCCATATCTAATTTTCCATGGACTTCCCACCTTTGTGTTCTCTGCTCCCTCCGGTTCTCTTTATAACAACCTTTTTTTTCTGATTACCCAGAACTAGCAATTAAGATTAATTAAAAATAATAATTTTGTCAAAAATGTCATGACTTATTTCACGAAAAAATATCAAGTCTTTTCTAAATATACCCTTATTTATATATATATAAAAAAAAGCATAGGAGAGAGAATGGGTATAAAATATGAGAGAAAATGACTAATAAATGATTGAAATGAAAAAGAATTAACGGTTAAAAACATGTATTGTATTTAATAGAGGGTTGAAAATAAAAACGCAGTTTAAATTTTGAGACACAAGAAAATTTGTTTATATTAAAGACCAATTAAGAGAGAGAGAGAGAAATGCTTATAAATAGGACCGCAGGGAGTGTTATGTTCTAGCGCCTGCTAACTATTATATCAACTTTTGCTTTGGTCAGGGTGGGAATGACCATGAAATTTATGAGTCAGAGATAACTGTTGGGCACACTGGTTAGTTATTTTTATTGACTTATAGACCAACATATGTTCAGTGATTTCAAATTCGTAATATGTTTTCATCTGTTTGCCTTTTCAGTTACAAATCCTGAAGATACAATGAAGCAATGTAAAGCCCTCTTCATGGAAAATCCTTAACAGCAATTCTTTAAAGCTTTACTAAATAATAAGTGCCTTGTTTGGTCTTTCCTTAAATGCTATTTTTGTGTGTGTTGTGTTATGACAGAGGATTACACTGCCAATATAGTTTCTATTTGTTTTTGGCACTTTATTTTTTGTGCCAATGAGCAGCTTAGTTTTTTTTAGGGCCCGTTTGGATGCGGTTTATGATAATTGACTTATTTTTTTTATGGGCTTAATATAAATAGTTTCAGAAAAATGAGGGATTTATAAGAAGTTGTTGTATTTGGATGTGATATTGCAGAAATGACTTTTTTTTTATGAAACATGTTTGGATGATAAGTAGAAAAGTGACTTATGATGAAATTTTTAAAA
>JBAGKO010016999.1:0-11306 GCA_037177275.1 Acacia concinna | reverse complement strand
GATTCTTCTCCATAATTTAGCTTAAAGAGAACTTCCTTCTTCATCATGACTTCTCCTCATTTGATATCTTCATTCTCTAATACATTATTGATCATACTCCACACTTCAATTTGATATCATCTTTTTGACTTGTCTACATGATATTCAACATACAGTTAGTCAATAGAAGATAATAAATATATCATACAAACTTTTTGCTCTTTAATGTGGTGCATCTCTATTTGCTCTTTTATATGATGCATCTATGTTTGACATCATCAAAACTAATCTTGTACATTATGATGCATCTATATTTGAAATCATCAAAACTAATATTGTATCTAACATAGTGAATATTTTGTTGCATTAGAAATTTGTTCATATTACTCTATGGTCTTGGTTGTTGCAACGGTAAGCTTTGTTGTATCTTTTGGTTACAACAACATACTAAATCAGAGACAAGGGGTTGATATGAATAATGTATATTTTGTCTCATGGACTATCTATAAGACGCATTCACTATTTACACATAAATGACTGTTGCTATTGGATTGTTCTGATCTATACATCTGTTGTTATACATTTATAAGCATATAGCATGACATGTTACTTGAATGTCTTTTGACTTTCGTTTTTAGCAGAGTACTTGACAAAAACAGAGTTAGCTCTATTAGATCCTATATTTTGATGATTACTAAACTTAGCTAGAAAGTGTTTTAATTGTGAAAAACTAAAGGGAAATTACTTAAGTATACTTGAGTAATATCCATTTAGTATGAAAGATTGAAAATGTTTTCAAACTTAAAGAGAAACCTTGCTGGTTTACTAGCCTCGAGGGGGTGAGAAGGATCCTCGAGGGTAGCCAGCCTTGCCATAACGGCAAGGTTTATGGCTAGCCTTAAAAGGTGGACAAAAGGAGTCTCAGCCTCAAGGGTGAAGGACAACCTCGAGGGCACGGAACTTAGGCCTCAACAGCCAAGTTTGGCACCAACCTTGCAGTAAGTACAAGGCTAGACCATAACCTTGCTGGATGGCTAAAAGGTGCCATAACCTCAAGGGTGATGGGTGACCTCGAGGAAAGTGACCCTTGGCCTTAACAACCAGGTTGATGAGGAACCTTGCCTTGGAGCAAGGCTGGGCTAGAACCTTGCCCTCTAGCCAAAGGTGACCCCACCCTTGAGGGTGAGAGTCAGCCGTGAGGACACGGGTCCTTGTAAGATTAAGAGCTCAATATTGCTGTTAATGCAAGGCTACTTTGCAAACTTTCAATTCGGAGTGTTCTCGAGTTAATGAAGTCGCGACTTGAATCTCCCTTCCTTTGAGACACTCCTAGGTTGATTAAGTCGCGACTTGGGTTTCACAACCTTGCTGTTGATGCAAGGCTATAGTGGAACCTGGCTATGTATTTCATAACCTAGCGAGGTTATTCAACCTCAAGGGTAGACTCTGACCTCGAGGGAGTTACTATGACTGGTAACCTTTCAAGGCAACTTCAAAACTTGGCAGTCTATTTCAAAACCTTGCAAGGGTGTGCAACCTCAAGGGTAACTTCTATCCTTGAGGGTGGTGAGTATTTCACACTTATGCTCTGAAAAATATTTTATCTGAAGGTCTGAATCCTCAAGGATTAAGTTTAACCTCAAGGGTGCAAGTATACCTTGAACTATGATTTCTAAAGAATAACCTTGAGAGATGATTTGCTCCTCAAGGGTACAATCTAAACATACTTGCAGCCTCAAGGTTAAGACTCAACCTTAAGGTAATCATAACTTGTAAAATTCTCGAGGAAACATTTTTTAAATCTTTCATGTGTTATTTTGTGACTAAACCCTCGAGTTTATCAATTTCTAAAAGGATTACCTCGAGGATGACCTCAAACCGCAAGGTAATTTCAAAATTCAGTTTTCCAGAAAAACAGAGCATCGTAGCATAAATCTTTTAATCATTCTAGAATTCATTTTATTGATACCCACTTGATTCTAACCTTTGTTGATGATCTATATTATATCTAAGAACAGGTTATGAATCATTTGGAGAAGTTTCAAGCACAAATGAACCAAAGAGATAAATGTGTCAAATGCATTAAATGCTCCTTACTAAATATGGCAAAAGTCTTCACCTACCTTCCTTCATCAACCTCAATGGATATATTTATGACCAAGAAGGAATGTTCTTTGTGCTTCAATGAAAACTACCTAGAGGAATGATGGAATGTCAACGGCTACAAACAGATCTCCAACGGATACATAATTGAGACAAATTCCTCAGACTATAAATACGAGACCATTAATGACCAGCAACAACTAATGAGCTAACAATACGAGTCATAAATTCTCTGAGTGTGTTGCATTTATTCTGTCATTAATTTGATTCTATACTTTAGTGTTTATCATTCAACTCTATTAAGAGAGTGCTTATTGTCTTCCACAAAAACCTATGAGTTACTCAAAGTTGGGATACTTTGAGTGGGGACTTGGATTGTATCTTGTAAGGGGGAGTGATCCTTTAAAGATTCAATCTAATTTGTACTGAGGCTCCAAGAACCCATTATAATCTTGGGGATTTAGTAGAACTCAGTGGTGACTGAGAACTAGACGTAAGTCGTGAGTTTGACTAAACCGATATAAGTGTTTGAATTCTTGCTCTTCGAAGAAAATTTTTATACACCCAATTCACCCCCCCTCCTTGGGTGATACACTTGTTCTTACAATTTAGCTCTGATTGTTGAAGAGTGAGTATTTCAATATTCCTTATTTAAGTCATATTTAGTTTGTTAATGGTTCTTGTGTTATCTAACTTCAGTTTTATCTGTATATGTTGTTATTGTTTTCACTAGAGTTTGTGTGTTGTTCCCCTTTGATCAACATCATCTATTAGTCTGATCTCTTGGAAAAAAAAAAGATAAATGCAAAATTAAAACACGTATGTAACACGTAAGTTTTATTGTTTGTTTATCAATGAGTCTTGACTTAAATAAATTGTTTTACTATATTATGATTTCTAATTTATAGGGTGTTGAAGGCATATTGAATGATGAACGTGATACAGCAAGGAAAAATATTTATCCCAAAGTGAGCGATTTAATTTCAAGTTCTTTCCCTGACAGTCTTTTTGGATATGCGGTTATTAATATTAATCATTTTTTTTGATTTATAGTGCCCTCAACAAATAGGGGGAACTGAGTATGGATATTATGTTTTATTTTATATGTATAATATTATTCAAAGTGGACTTATTGAAGATTTTGAAGAGGTAATCACTTCTTCATTGGTAAATGATAATTTTTCTATGCGTATTGCAATTTTTTTTTCATTTTAATATATGTATCTTATTTAGCTTGATTTTCAATTTCCAAATTTTAAATAGTGAGACACTTTCCTTACCGACGGCATTGACACAATTCAGGACCTTATAGCTAGATGTCTTCCTTCCCAAATGGATTATTAGTAAAGTTCATTTTACAAGTTTTTTAAATTGTTTTTGTTAATTATTTTATAGGGTAGTATAGAAACTAACATTTGGATTACATAAGGCTTTACGTTTATATAATTTGGCTAGATATCTGTCATTTACTTTATAAGGATGATATTATTATACAGAATGAATCGCTGGGCAATAAAAAACACAAGCATGTCTTTTGTTTCAGGGAAAAAAATTTTGGCTTCTGCAATTAAAATTAGGGACTCAATTAACAACTAAAATTAGGGAATTTTTTTTTAGCATTCTCACAACTAAAATCAGGGGAAAAATTTTTAACTTCCGCAATTAACAATAACATAGGTATTTAGATACTACGTATTTAAGCAGTGAGTTGTTGTGAATTGAGATACTCTTGTTGTTAAAGTCTAGAGGCATTTTCATAATTTCACAAAAAAAAAGGCATAAAATGACTGATTTGGAATTTTTGGATTTCGTTGTACTAATCTGTCTTTTCCCTATTTCCCTTATCTTTTTCTAGAATTATTCCTTTAGTCATTTGTTTGTGGATCATTTTAATAAAAAAAATTAATTGACAAACAATATTAATTGTTAGTCAGACACATTAAATTCAAACTTTTAGAGGACAAAATAGTTTCAATTGATTGTGCTTTGTAATTTTAATCTTAAATATTAAATGGTTTGACTAATTTATCTAGTATTAAATAATTTATATAGTATTCAATAATTTTATCTAGTATTGAAATTCAGAAAATAAATAACACTTTTGAATAACTTTATCTAGTATTGGAGCTAAATTAATTAAAAGATGTTTAGTCATATGTCTGTAGATCATTTTAATAAAAAAATTAATTGACAAACAATATTAATTGTTACTCGGACACATTAAATTCCATTTTTTTGGAGGACAAAATAGTTTCACTTGATTGTGCTTTGTAATGTTAATCTTAAATATTAAAGGTTTGATTAATGGTTTAAAGACAAATTTTGCCTTGGAAGTTTTTTGGAAAGCAAATTTGCCCCAGACGCATGAAATCTTGAGCAATATTTCTTGGATCGTTATCACAATTAAGTTTGACTATTAGTTTTCTTGAGGGTTCTCCACATCACTTTTGTTAAGGTGCAAATTTACCCTAAAAGTTTTCACTTAAAAGCAATTCTGCCCCTGAAAGTCTTCAAACAGTAGAAAAATCACCCAACTTTCAGGGCAAAATTGCATCTAACAGTCAAACTTAACTCAGATAATGGTCAAGAAAAAATTGCTCCAGATTTCAAACTTATGAGGTAAAATTGCTTCTTGAAAAACTTCCGAGGCAAAATTGGTCACCATTGAATACTTCAGGGGCCAAAATGGCCTTTAAACCCTTGATTAATTTATCTAGTATTGAATAATTTTATATAGTATGGAATAAGTTTATCTAGTATTGAAATTAAAAAATAAATAACGCTTTTGATTAACTGTATTTAGTATTGGAGGGCAATTAATTAAAGGATGTTTAGTCATTTGTCTGTAGATCGTTTTAATAAAAAAAAATTAATTGACAAACAATATTAATTGTTACTCGGACACATTAAATTCCATCTTTTAGAGGACAAAATAGTTTCAATTGAATGTGCTTTGTAATGTTAATCTTAAATAGTAAAATGTTTGATTAATGGTTTAAAGGCTATTTTTGTCCCGAAAAGTATTCACTAGGGGCCAATTTTGCTCCAAAAACTTTTGGGAAGCAAATGTGGCCCAGAAGTATGAAATCTGGAACAATTTTGCCTAGATCGTTACTCCAGTTAAGTTTGACAATTAGTTGATTTGAGTGTTGTCCACACCACTTTTGTTAATGTGTAAATTTGCGCTAAAGGTTTTCACTTAAAAGCAATTTTGCCCTAGAAGTCTTCAAACAATAGAAAATTCACCATAACTTTTAGGGCAAAATTGCATCTAATGGTCAAACTTAACTCAAATATTGGTTAAGGTAAAATTGCTCCTGATTTCATACTTATGGGGCAAAATTGCTTCCCGAAAAACTTTTGAGATTAAATTGGCCACTTGTGAATACTTTCAAGGCTAAAATGGCTTTTAACCCTCGATTAATTTATCTAGTATTGAATAATTTTATATAGTATTGAATAATTTTTTCTGGTATTGAAAATTAAAAAATAAATAACGCTTTTGAATAACTGTAATTAGTATTGGAGGGCAATTAATTAAAGGATTCTTAGTCATATGTCTGTAGACCATTTTAATAAAAAAGATTAATTGACAAACAATATTAATTGTTACTCAGACACATTAAATTCAATCTTTTAGAGGACAAAATAGCTTCAATTCATTGTGCTTCGTAATTTTAGTCTGAAATATTAAAAGCTTTGATTAATTTATCTAGTATTGAATAATTTATATAGTATTTATTAATTTTTCTAGTTTTGAAATTAAGAAAATAAATAAAACTTTTGAATAACTTTATCTAGTATTGAAAGGCAATTAATTAAAGGATGTTTAGTCATTTGTCTGTAGATCATTTTAATAAAAAAAATTAATTGACACGCAATATTAATTGTTAGTCGGACACATTAAATACCATCTTTTAGAGGACAAAATAGTTTCAATTGATTGTGTTTTGTAATGTTAATCTTAAATATTAAAAGCTTTGATTAATTTATCTAGTATTGAATAATTTATATAGTATTTAATAATTTTATCTAGTATTGAAATTAAGAAAATAAATATCACTTTTGAATAACTTGTATTGGAGGGCAATGAATTAAAGGATGTTTAGTCATTTGTCTGTAGATCATTTTAATAAAAAAAAATTAATTGACAAACAATATTAATTGTTAGTCAGACACATTAAATTCTATCTTTTAGAGGACAAAATAGTTCAAATCGATTGTGCTTTGTAATGTTAATCTTAAATATTAACAGGTTTGATTAATTTATCAATTATTGAATAATTTTATCTGGTGTTGAAATTAAAATATAAACAACGCTTTTGAATAACTGTATTTAGTATTGGAGGGCAATTAATTAAAGGATATTTAGTCATTTTTCTGCTGATCATTAAAAAAAAAAAAAAAACTTTTACCCGTAACCGTGCGTATGTAGAGTCCAAAATCTAACTCAATAGGTTGAGCACGGGACCACCATTAATTGTCATCTAAACTCATCATCACGGATCTAATAATCAAAACCACAGAAATACTTGAAAGGAATAGGTTGAGCACGTGATCACCGTTTCCATGTTCAATAGTGTTTTCTTTTCAGACTTACACTGGTCTATAACACAAAAACATGCAAACGTTTATTTCAAATCCATCAGTACTACCTCTAATATATCAGAAGGCTTCAGTCTTTGGAGAAATTCGTTCATCAATGTGTTGGCCAAGGATTTTCACCATTAATGGTTTTTTGTCATGGGACTATAGTTTGAAAGATGTCCATTACACTACTGCATTATTAGAGAACTTCCAAAGAGTCTTGCTTAAGACTTGTATGGACAGACTGAGTGATCAATCACAATCACAATCCGAGCCACAATTAATACTATTCAATATTTTTTTCTTCTTACGTAACCAACAACATTATTAATGAATGCCAATGAATAATTCAAGTCCATAACTTGAACTTCATTAAACTTTACCTCCAGACAAACCTTTTTACGAACAAAACACTCCAACGGTTTTGCCTCTAGACATGGAATGTGTAAAGGAATATATGATTTCTTCGGTGTCATTTATCATCAAAGAATTAATGCATATTTTTTTTTTATCTTTTAAGTTGAGCAAAAGTGTCAAAAATGTAATGCTTTTGACACAAATTTTACTGCATTTGTATAGGAAAGATACTAATTAAAGAAGACCTGAGGTGTTGCTTAACTAATATGCAAGCTGAAGGACAAGAAGTTTTTTTGCAGAAATTTTATGCCTTACTTTACAACGTAAGAAATAGTCTCCTTCTCTCCCGTAAGCATTGTGAATGGGACATCTATATCATTGAATAAAGTAGTGAGGCACTTCAGAATCTTTTGACAATAACAGCATACCATTGCATTACGTTAATAAAAACTGCATACAGTAGAAACAACATCTAAACTCCACTACATGGATGAAGACAATCTGACTGAATTACAAACATGGAGATCGGAATCCTACGAAGTAGAAAGAAAAAGCTAATGGTAGAATAAGAACAACGATAAAATCACAAGGACAGATGCATGACAGAGGTTTTTGCTGGAACATGACTAAGCCAACATCATTTGCTTCATCCACTAGACCTCAGGAAGTGGTGGATCAAAACATGGAGGTTGTGGCATCACTGGCTGAACTCATCGTTGGACAACCTAGACACGGGAGCTTGAGAACAACGTGGGCACGAGTGAACAAGTGAAGGAAGCACAACATACAAAGAGCAACAAATCCTCACCTAACTCAGTGGTTGATGTAGGTATGATATAACGAAGCATAAAAAACATGCACTGTCCCTTATGGGCTCTCGACTTGAGTCTCCTCTCCAACTCTTCAACCCAAGATCCATGGAGATAGCATGTCACCTGGTCCTTTGACATGTAATGTACAGATAAATTGAAGATATGGAGAAATGACTAAATAGACAATGTAAACAGAGCTCTGAAGTCAACAGAAACTATCAGACTTGCAAGTCTCAAGCAGAAGCAGTAGCTCCTTCTCATCGTAGCGCAAGTACTTGGTCATTCACATGTGAGAGTAGTAACGAACATAACCACACAAATCTGCATGATAAAAAACAGAGAAAATGTTTGTCATGCCGTTCTGAAAAACAGAGAACCATGTGAGGAAAGTTAAACGAGAGTGTAGTTAAAAATGATAGTATCTTCACCGAAGAATCCACTGTCACCTATGAGACCCCATGGTAGATCAGACACCGTTTGCAGCTTAAGACACCTCAGAATAGGAATTTCATCAGTCTCTTCTATAACAGTGAATGTTGTAAAGAAGATATGGAACTTGTCATGGATGCACTGCCGTCCGAGACGTACTGAAATGTTGTAGCATCTACCTCGGATGAGTCTCCCCATTAACCTCTGCTTAATAGCTTCAGAGTACATTGCAGCCAGCACCTGAGTTCCCTAAATGAATAACAGAACGAATTGAACGGATTATAATCAGTAATAATAACCATATAGCGTGTGACGAATGAAAGAAGGTTTGCACAAACCAACCTGATCATAAGATAAGACAACATTACCTGAAACCACTTCTTTAATAGGGAGCAAATAGATTCTGGAAGGAAAACAAATGTTCTTCCCGCTAAAGACTCTATCAACTCACACTTGGATGAAGTTAACAATGACTTCAGGATTGATATATGCCAAGTAAGATCTGGGATAGACCTCCATATATTCAAAGGAACAAAACATCACACTCTATTGTAAGATATGAGCAGTGTGAGTAGCAGGAGGATGCAACGAGATTCTATATATAGAGAGTGTTAGTATAGTAAACAGAGTACAAGTCAAATCTCAGACCAGCACGATGATACACGTGACATAAGTTATATTTGTTATGCTTTATGTTGTGCATTCTGTTATGGTTCTGTTGTGTATTGTATTCAGTTAGCATATCAGTTAGTCATTACAATCCACGTGTGTTGTACATCATGAAGATATTATAAATAATATGGACTCCAGCCTCAGGAACTACCTTTTTCACTGAGAGCTATTCATAATCTCATATTCATTTCTCTCACTCTCCCTTAACAGATGGCTTCTTCTAGTTTTGCAGAGTCTCTCCTGATAGAAAAGACAATGACGGGTTCCTCTTTGTCAGTGTTTGCTTCGTCCTCTGCGAGTTTTGCTCCATAGTTGTCTCCTTTTTTGACAAACTCAATGTCCTCCTTATCCTCTATGAGATTCTCAATTGATAGGCCAACTTCTGGATAGAGATCAGTGGCGAACCAGAAGAATAGTTCGGTGTTGAGTACCAAGAGGATGTGTATGTGTGCCCCTACGACGCACCCTGACTCGTTCTGTTGTTCCTACCACAGGCGTCTCACCCTACAGTAGAAGAATCAAGCAGCGTTGACTTCTATTCAATCCTGGAGTATGGGTCTCAATCTTCAGAGATCGGCGATAAAAAACTCTAGTGAGAATCGGTGGTGTAGAGGGTGAACTGGTGAAGAAGATGCTAACCCCCCTGATTAGACCTTCCTCTAATCAACTAAGGCGAGAGAAGCCTTTTAACCAAGGCGTAGTCAACTCTGGATGACTTCTTAGCTGATACTTTATTTTCTTTTAGAAGATTTCTCAATACAGAAACAAGAATCGAAAACTAATACTTGATTACTAACTTTGTGGCCTTAGATCACCACAAAAAAATCCAAAATTAGAGACAGAATTTAGAGACGAACTTTCTGTCTCTAAATATATTAGAGATGGAAATTTCGTCTCTAATTGGTTAGCGACGGATTAGAGACGGAATACCGTCCGTCCCAATAAAGGGGGTCACTAATTTCATTTAGCGACAGAATTTAAAATTCCGCCACTAATTAGACATGGATTAGGGACGGAAATTTCTGTCTCTAAATTTAGGGACAGATTAGGGACGGAAATTCCGTCTCTAAATTTAGGGACGGATTAGGGATAGAATTTTTGTCTCTAAATTTAGGGATGGATTAGGGACGAAAATTCTGTCTCTAAATTTAGCAACGGATTAGAGATGGAATTTCCGTCTCTAATTTGTGAGAATTGTTTTAAAAAATTATAATGAAAATTCCATCACAAATCCATCTATAATATTTTAAAATTAATTTTTTTAATTGAATTTTTAATATTTTGTACTTTCTACCTTAATAATAGTTATAGCCAAGTAAAATTCACCGAATTGCAGATAAAAATAATTTGAAACAAAATAAATAGTAGTTTTTTATCAACCACAAAACAACAAATAGTACTTTTAACGATTACAAAAGTAACAAGAAGTATTTTAAGGACTACAAAGCTAACGATTACAAAAGCAACAAGTATTTTAAGGACTACAAAGCAACAAAAAGTACTTAGTTGCAAATATAAATAAAATATCAAATAAGTCACACATATACTAAAATCCAATCAAATAACTAACTACCCTCCCACTCTATCATCAGCATCATCAGTGTCAGAAGTTGGATTGTTGACAGCCACAGAGAATTTTTGTTCAAGTGCTTCCAACCTAGTCAAGATGACTTCATTTTGTTGCAAAAGATTTTCATTCTGCTATGTAAGCTTTGTGACAACATTTTGAAGATTAGGTAAGGGCGTTGTTTGGATGGAAGGAGGAGAAGATGAACAAAGTGGGTTGTAAACATCTTTAGCCTCAGATCCTCAGCCAAAAATACGACCCTTGTTGTTCTTACCACCTGTAGCCTCTAAATATAAAGTCATTTCTTGCTCATCCAGTTCATTTGATTGTACATCACTTCGAGAATCTGTCTGAGAACTTCTAGATGCCTTTATTCATAAGTAATGATCCTATTTAAAAAAAAATCAAGTACAAAATGTAAACCAACATTCATGATAAAAACTATAGTTATTTAGGAAGATAGACATAAGAAATAGAAATGATAAAAAATAATTATCAATGGACTTGTGATTCTCATGAACATCGACCACGACATCAAGTACTAAACCATCAATTTAAGAGTCTATTTTCTTATTATTATTATTATTATTTTTATACAATTTAAAAGTTCACTAGTTTCCTCACCCCTTTCTTGAGAACAAAAAAACTCTATTTCTTGAAGAAGACAGGACTTACAACCCAACAATTTACCATCTAGATGACATACAATGATTCACCATCCACAATTCAAAGCATATAACAATCTAACATTCAACACCCTAAGACATAATCATTCCTTTTTGGTAATTTGATATAATCAC
>JBAGKO010016989.1:0-11306 GCA_037177275.1 Acacia concinna | reverse complement strand
CATGAGGAAACTAAATAATTAGAGGAAGGGCTATTAATACCCATATCATCATCATTTGGCATATGATTCTCTAAAGACGCAAGGTTCAAGTTTTTATCATCAATCCCATGTATAGTTGAAGCCATCTCATATTGCTTAGACTTAAAATAATTCTAATATATATATGTCCAAAATTTCTAATATATTATAAAATTCATTTAATTTTGAATATTACAATAATTTGAGTTAGACAGGGTTTTTTGGCCAAAATATGATATTATCAAATATATAGGGATCACAATGTTCTACAATGGGATTAGGGAAAATTAGTACATTATTTTAGAGAATTTTTAAAGTTGGTTGGAAGTAGGAAAAAGTCCAAAGATATGAGGAAAAATTGTTGAAGGTAGGAAATCACTAGTAAAATGGACTTTTCAGAGAAAAATTAATTTTGGACATTCTAGACATCCAAGAGTTATGAAATTTTTACAGGAGCTATTTAGAAAATTTATAGAATTTCTGGTAAATTTTGGAAATTTTTGAACGACTACAGAAATTTTTGAAATTTTCTGAAGTTCGGGCCAAAAAGGTAATTATCGAAAGTATTATAAAATTCAGTGGGGCCCACACAAAGTTGCCGCCTAAGGGTGCTTGGTGGCCAAGCCAAGAGCTTCTAGAATATGCCACGTGTCAAGCTAAGATTGGCCTACACAAAAAGTTTGAGAAAATTACACCTAAAGACCCAATAAATATTTACATTTGGACCCCTTTCAAAAAAGTATAAATGCCCCTCCCTTCGCTTCATTTCTCACGCCCTCTCTTCTCTCTCTCTCTCATTACCCTTGCTCTTCTCAAAAATTCGAGCAACCCAAAAGCTCTTAGAGCGGTCCCAGTCCAATCCTTGGTGTCATTAAGGTTTGGTATTCTCCCTCTTTTGAATTCCTTTATTCTTAGTAATTTTATAGTCATTTCAAGGGAGGTCCTGTCCAATTGGGCATGTCTAGATAGTGAAAATAAGGGGAGGTTCTGTCCAACTATCTAGGCCAAAACAAGCCTTCCTAAGGGGAAGTGCTGCCTAATTTTTCAGAACTAGGATAGCATTTCCTAGGGGGAGGTGTTGTCCAACTATCTCATACCAAAGTGGCATTTCTTAGGGGGAAGTGTTGTCTAGTTGTCGTAGACCAAAGAAGCGTTTCTTAGGGGGAAGTTTTGTTCGACTATCTCATATTAGGTAAGGATTCTAAAGGGGAGATGCTGCCCAACTAATAGGTCTAGTTTGTTAGGCACATCTAAAGGGAAATGTTGCCTAACCGTCCCGGTCTGGGCAGTATGGACGGGCCAGCAGGCAGGGCCCAGGCTTGGTGGGGTTGCAGGGTGGATAGTAGAGGGGTACAAGTAGGGGAAAGATACAGTCCAAATAGTAAGGAACCAGGACCCTAAGGGTACAGAGAGGGAAGGGCAGTAGCATACTGTTAAAGGTAGACAGTAATGCCCTGTATTGTGGTCTGTATAGGTGTTATAGAAAGGCATATCAGTAATCCAACGACGCCAGAAACAGTGAGACAGAGCACGTACATCGTGCAAGGAGTATATAGTAGCAATAATCTCTACTCTTAACCTGTATTGCTTTGTGTTGTATGTTGTTTGTTGTATGCTTGTATGCTATATTATGTTCGTGTTAGCCTGTATGCATAGAGGTATTACTCCCTATTTATGACTTGTCTGTTTGAGTTTGAGTTTGGATTGAGTCATGTACAGGCTCCCGGTACACAGTATGTGCTGAGAGAGAGAGCATTAGAGGTAAAGTATGAACATTGCATATAGTATAACATGCATTCCATTACATGATTTCTAGTTATGATTCTACGACTGGGGTTTTTCTTGAAATTTTACCCTCTCCATCATGCAGGTGAAAGTTTTGAAAAAGGCAGGATAAGGGAATGGGCTTAGACGTAAAGTTATATTTCCTATTTCTTGGCATGTAACCATGTACAATATGATCAGTGTATAGTTTTGTGCCTCTATTAATGAAAAAAGTTGTTTCTCTGTTATTTAAAGTATGCGTATATATTGAAAAAATTAATTATACTTTTAATGAAGTTTTATATGTTTTCATTAATTATATTAATTAAGTCTTTATTGAGGCATGGAAAAACTTTAATAGATAACTATTCATAAATGTAAAGATAAATTAAGGAAAAAACCTCTCTTAAATATCTCAAAAAATCTTAGCTAAAATTGGGAAATTTTTAATGATGAAGGGTAAATTAGTAAATAAATTTATTTTTATATAAATATTAATTAAAAATTTCAAATTCTTAACAAAGTTAACGGTTTTGACTTAAGTGTATGTTTTCAAAATAGATGAGAAATCAATATAATTAAGGCAAAACAAAAGGTAGGATAGAGTGTTTTACTCAATCTTAATAATATATTATATGTAACTATAGTTTTTTTTATGAAGATATGTAACTATAATTAAATGAAAGTCATACATGAAGATTCATATTTAATAATTATTGAATTAACATAATAATTGGAGTATAAACAACTTTTTAACACACACACATAGTTTTTTTAATTATATCCATATGTTCCTATATATATATATATATGACATTTCTAACATTTTTTACACATACTAAGGAAAACCTTAAATCTTATTAACTTTGTCATGGAACTCAAAAATGTTCTAACTTTACCTCTATTTAATATACTCCACTGGTCCTATTATAGGACAAAGAGAGAAGGATTTTTTAGCACCTTATTAAAGTTTTAATGTGAATCTACAATTTTACCCTTCACTTATTATTATTGTGTTGACTTTGTTTTCATTTGGTATTATGTATATTAAATGAGGGTAGAGTTGGAAAATTTTTGAATTCTATGATAGAGTTAATGAGATTAAGGTTTTCCTTAGTCTGTATGAAAAATGTTGAAAGTGCCTTATATATAAGATCGAAGTAGTACAGAATACCAAATGAACACAATCGCAACGCCGATAAGAAGTGTAAGATTTTTTTTTTGGCCAAAATAATAAGTGTAAGATAAACTTATACATTTACACCAAAACTTTAACAAGGTGCCTTAAAATAGGACTAAAAAATTCTCTCTCTATCCTATATTTAGGACCAAAGGAGTACTTCCACAATAAATTTAATAAAAAATCCCAACATAATCAAATTTATTAAATTTGTTAACAAATTACTTAAATGGAAATCACATTATGCAAGATTACTTTTAATCAATAACACCCATGAAAACTGCCATTACCTAAAATTGTAATTGTTCACCAAATGAGTAGTTAGTGTACAAAAATTTCGGAAAAACAAAAATAAAAATAATTCTCTAGTCCTTCTTTTAACTTTTCTTAGTTTTTTAAATCACATTGATGGATTTTTTTTTTCTAAATTAACTTTATTTAGTTAACTCATTAGTCCCTAATATCTTAAACTATTAAATTGACAATTGGCACTTAGTGTAACATTCCAATTTTTATTTTAAGATTTAATTACAATTAAAAAAATAATTTACGGAAAATGAGTTTATCATATAATTATCTTACACCAATATTCAAGGAAGTACCTTTAGATCCCACAAATATAACAATATCAACAAAATTACAAATGGAATTGGACAGGACTTAAATTATCAAGAACTTAATAACCCTAAAAGAATACAAAATAATAATAATTTAGGACAAAGAATGTTAAGAATAGATACACCATCTCTAAATATAAATATAAGTTCCCATAGAATAATATGAACTTTTTATTCAAGAATTCAATTAATATAATGAACCATCTTGTGATGTAATATTAGTATTTGATTTTATGGAACAATATTATCCAATAGATTTAATAAAACAAGCATTAAATTTAACTACACCTTGTAAACATGAAGCATGGCGAGTAAACATCACAAGACCATATAGAAGAAAAGATGAAAATTTTTAGAAAAAAACAACATGAAAATGAAGTATAATTTTGACCTAATAATAAACCTATAGAGATAAACCACATGTTAGCAACATTAGACATAATAGAAGTAAGATTTGTAGTATATAAGACCATAGAAAAAATATTGATAGAAAATTATGGTGATAATCCTTTAATCGATTGGGAAAAATTTGAACCTATAGCAAAAATAGAACTAAAAGATTATAGTAAAGAAATAAAATGTAAACCGAACCTATGGACAAAAAAAGATAAAAAATAATTTATAATGCATATAAATGAGAAGAAATAATATAAAGTGATAAAAGACAGTAGATCTAATTATTCATCACCTGCGATAGTTGTAATAAAACACAATGAAAAAAGAAGAGGAAAGTCAAGAATGGTAATAAATTATAGAGAATTGAATGATTTAGCAATAAGAAATAGGTACCCGATACCTGAGATAGAACTTTTATTTAACCTAATAAAAGGAAAAAGAATATTTCATAAGTTTGACTATAAATCATGATTTTTTTCAAATAAAGTTAGAAGAAGAAAGTAAAAAATATAGAGCTTTTAGTACTTCAGAAGGTTTATATGAATGGAATGTATTATCTGTGAGATTCCATAATAGTCCCAGCATATTTCAAGAATATGTATCTAAATTATTATTGCCAATAAGAGATTTTCCATTAATTTATATTGATGACATATTAATATTTTCAAAACAATGAGGAAGAACATGGAAAAACATTTAGAGCAATTTGAAAAATTAATAGAAAAAATGATTAAATATATCACCAAAGAAAGCTGAATTAAGAAAAACTAGAACATGATTTCTAAGATAATATATATCTTCAGATGGAATAAAATTATAGGAATGTATAAGTAAACAAGTTTTAGAATTTTCATAAATAAAAAATAAAAAAGACAATCATTTTTAGGTTTAGTCAATCAAGCAAGAAATTACATACCAACTTTATCAAAATTAACTATGAAAATATCTAAATTATCAGAAAAAAAAAAGTAAATGGATTTGGAATAATGAAATTGAAAAAATAAAAAACCAAATAAAAAAATTATGTCAAAATCTACAAAAGTTAACTATCCCTATAAACAATATTGTAAGATGGATTATATACACAGATACTTCTAAAAATTATTCGGGAGCAACATTGTATCATGAAAATAATGGAAGGAAAGAATTAATAACATGATATGTAAGTGGAAAGTTTAATGAAACCCAAAGTAATTATCACTCTAATTGGAATGAATTTTTAGCAATAATAAAAGCAGTAAAAAAAGTTTGAGTTGTTTATTGTAAACACAAAATCACAATTAGAATTGCCAATACCCAAGTAAAACATTGGCTTGATAAAGGAATAAGAACAAATAAGTTATGTAATAAAATTTTGATTAAATGGCAAAGTGACATGTCTTATTATGATTATGAAATTAAATATATAAAAGGTCAAAATAATTTAATTGCTGAT
This sequence comes from Acacia concinna, assembly GCA_037177275.1. Classification (NCBI taxonomy): domain Eukaryota; kingdom Viridiplantae; phylum Streptophyta; class Magnoliopsida; order Fabales; family Fabaceae; genus Acacia; species Acacia concinna. Next base: position 5,896 of record JBAGKO010016989.1, on the reverse strand, counting down.
TTTTTGAGCAAATGGAATCAAATAAATATGTAACTCAAACCACTAATGATTCTACCAATGAATCATAGTCTTTCATAGAACAAGTCCATTTAAAGTTTGGAATCCTGAAGATGAATATGAATCTTTTAATAACTCAAGTAAATAGTGGTCTCTCCAATATCTCTAACTAGGTGAAAGAACTCCACCAATGAGTGGGGAAATTGAAGGAAAGTGTTAGATCCTATGTTTTGATTATAACCAAACTTATTTTTGAAAAGATAATCTACTTTAAAATAATCTCACTTAACACTTCTTAAAAAGAGAGAATTAAAGTTTTTCAGCTTTCATAAAAACAAAGGATTGATTGAAAGGTTTGACCAAAGCTCACTATAACAGCAAGATTTGAGACAAACCTCAACATTACAACGAGGTTTGCTAACAACCTCGTCAGCAGTGAGGTTTTACTACAAACCTTGAAGTTTGGTCAAAACCTTGAGGTTTCAGTACACCTTGCTCTAAAGTGACGTTTGGTTCAAATCTCACTATAACTACAAGGTTTGGCCAAAATCTTGCACTTGGCGAGAACACATGAGGTTTGCCCAAAACCTTGAGGTTTTGGTGTCACTTGCCCAATTGCGAGGTTTGGACCAAAACTCGACGTTATAGCGAGGGAAGCTTGAAAACTTGCCTTATTAAGTTTTTCAACAAACCTCAAGGTTTGGAAGAAACCTTGAGATTTCAAAGACATATTGCACAACTGTGAGGTTTGGATGGAAACTCTCTGTTGAAGCAAGTTTTGGGTGAAAACTCGCCGGCCGTTTGAAAAATGAGAAACATTGACATTTGATCTACACCTCGAGGGTTTGGTTGATATTTCTAAAACCTCAAGTTTACTTTCTAAAACTCTCTGATATATTCTAAAACTCACTAATCAATGCAAGAGAAGATTTACCTCGAGTGAATTTCTCTACCTCGAGGTTTGTAAGTATCAATTCTACCTCTAAAGTTCATATTGCTCTAAGATCATTATTGAAACTCGATACCTCAAGGTATCCACTAAACCTGAAGGAAATTTTAAGCTCAACACTTGAGTAAGGTTGGAAACCATAAGGTTATTCAAATTATCTAAACAAAAACCATGAGTTGATCTAAAATATCGAGTTAATATTCTCTTAGCTAAAACCTTGAGGAAGTTTAATGTATCAAATAGATTCAATTCTTCTTCAATTTAAAAAGCTCGAGTAAAGTACTTGACTCTAAATTTTCTTATTAACCTCGACGAAGCTTCAAAATCTCAAGGTTACTTTGAATTTCCATAAAACTAAAAATAGAGTATCGTATTGTAATTTTCTTATCAATTCTTCTATGTATTATAATGATACCCATTCTTCACTAACTTGTTTAGTAAAATCTTTCCATATATTAGCACATATATGAATCATCAAAGAAGCAAGACAAGGTTAACACATCAAAAGAAGAGTTATGTGTCAGAGGCATTTAAAATTAGGTAAAAACTCACTCAAAGATTACTCTCTCTGCTCAACGCCTATTTTATTTCACTCAAAAGGGAAAATCTTCAATGGTTACATTCAAGTAGAGTGAAGCAACGCCAATGGAAACTTATATTCTCACAACGGCTATTATCTCCTAGGACATTATAAATAGCCATAGCATTTAAGACGTTATCAACTAAGCACGTTGAAATAAATTGAGATATTGTAGTATTAATTACATCTTGAATTGATTTTTTGATCTTCAGTGTTTATATTTATCTACTCTTAGAGAGAGTCTTGTATTAATATTCTCTGAATCTTGTTAGCTTTGCACAAGGTAGACATACCTTAAGTTGGGGGATCAAATTACACACTGTAAAGGGGAGTGTCTCTTAAGTGGTGTTAGTAAGCTTGTATTGTGGCGCAAGAGCCCATTGAATCTTGAAAGATAGTAAAAACTCAGAGGGACTTTAAGTAACTGGACATAGGTTGAAGAAGTTAAACCAAAACAGTATAAGTTGTGGTATTTGTTCAGTAGCTGTCTTTTGTTTTAATATCTATTAATTGTTTTTACTTTTAGTTTAGAAATAAATTTTTTAATCACCCAATTCAGCCACTTCTTAGGTAAAGGTTTGCTCTAACAAAAAGTTCTCTAAAAAGACCTATAATGCAATGTGTAGCAGATGCTGCAGTACAAACATCAGAAAGTCATATAACTAGAAATATAAATGAGCAAAGGACTATTCCTTTACTTGAAATTATAAGGAACCAGCAAGCCCAAGAAGCCAAAGAAAAACAAGAAGCCCATAAAAAAGCCCAATCATCTAAACCTGCAAATAGCCCAGAAACCACCTCTTCTACCAGTACATCTAATCCAAGTAACCCAATAATCCTAGTTTCTTTAATTTTAAGTTTGCAGAAAATTAGAGTATTTCAAAAAGTTGATTTATAACCTTAGCCACTTTACTATTAAATGCCAATCTATCAAATATGCCTCCCATTTTGCTTTTAACAAAGCAATTATCTATCCAGGAACCCCTTCTAATATTGCAAAAGTCCTTTACCAACATAGGTTAATTCAAGCCATTTCTCCATCACCATCTTGGGAAGAAATTGTAGAATTACCAGAGCCTATAAGAAAAGTTATTAAACAATATTTTGGGATTATAATTAAGCATAAAATTGTTATAAGGTGCTACTCCATTATTGCAGAAATAACTCCAGACAAATTTTATCATCCAATAAATTTAATCAGGCTAGGGAATAACAATGAAACCATTAGAGTTGGAAGCATAATTGAAAGAGGATATAGAAGATGATGAAGACTTCATGCATAATGTTTTAAAAATAAGGGCTCAAGACCATTACATAATGTTTCAAGAGATGAATTAGATAGTTACATCTAATGAAGAAGTACCATGGAATTATCATCAAGGCCCAACAACTTTAATCTACACATCAGGAAAGACCTCAAAGAACCCTCATTATTTTAACCAATTTTATGATAAATTAAAGATGAATAAGTTTAAAATTATAGAAGGAACAAAGAGAAGAATATGTGAGATTATTCAAATATGCAATACACAAGTGTAAATACTGTGATGAAGAAAATCCTGTAAATAGTGACTTTAAAGATCCTGTAATGGATATGAGTGTCATTTAAGAGACAGATCAGGAATCAGCAACTAGTAAATTGATGCTAATAGTTGTCGACAATTACCAGTGGTAAAAGACAAGGGAGAGGACAAGAAGAAAAAGAAGACATGTGAAAGAAAAGAAGAAAAAGACATGTATCTTATGTAATAATAATGTAATAAAAGTACGTGTCATGTGTAATAGTGTGTAAATGTAGTAATACATTTGTCTATACATGTGTAAAAGCTATATGAAGTAGTACTTGTAATAGTTGTAAAAAAGTAAAAAAAAAAAGGTGAATAGTAAGTATAATAATGGTAGAATAAGTATATCATAACTATAGAAGGTTACGTGTGTAACAATTGGGAGCTATGTGTAACAAATAAAAGGGAATGCCCTCTCTATATAAGGCCATGTAAACTACGATAAGAAGAAGAGTTGGTTCACAGATTGCTTACACTGTGAATCAAACACCCTTTCCAATCTCAATAAAATCCTTGTTTCCAATACCCTTTTATTCTCTCAAATTCAAGCTTTCAAAATTTACAAATAATTATTGGGATAGCATTTTAAGGTATACGTAATTAAACTTTTTATATGGATCTGGGTAGTAATATTATTTTTTCCATAAAGTAATGATCCTCTAAGGGAACTATTGGCTATATGCTCATAAAGATAGAAACTCAGTTACACCTCTAGTAGGAAACAAAGGAAGGCTGTGCTGAGGTGGTATGAAGGAGGAATGCTTGAGCTCCAGGTAGGAAACTCTATAACAGTATTCCTGTATGAAAGAGGATAGGGATCCTTCTATGACTTGGATCATTCTTGGTTACCCCAGGGATCCTTCCTGTATCTTTTGTACCTTTGTCATCGCGTAGGTTTCTGAACTCCTGTATCTTTTATTAGGTTCTCATTGTAACATCCCGGAAATTTTGGGGTAGATCAAGGGTCATACCCTGATATTTTTCAAGGCCTAGATGAGGCATTGCGGATTAATAGATGGCCTTAGTTTGTAGAGGACTAAGATATCTCACAAAAATTGAAGTAAAATATTAGGAAGGACCTAAGCATAAAGAGGGAAAATTTTGCAAAGTTTTAGGAGGAAATGCGGTCAGGTCTGAAATCCTCAAAAATTCCTAAAAAATCCCAGTAAATAGTACAGGTGCCCAGAACATGGAAAAGTAGTTGAAATGGTTTTTGGAGGTCCAGAGAATTTTTGGTGAAATTTTGAATATTCCCATAATTTTGGCTGAACAAGGTTTTTGGCCAAAATATGATATTATCAGATATTCAAGAACCTCAATGTTTTAGACTAGAATTAGGAAAAATTAGTACATTATTTTAGAGAATTTATGTATTTGTTTGGAAGTCAGGAAAAAGTCTAGAGATATCAACAAAAATTGCTGAAGGTGGGTAATTACTCGTAAATGGACATTTTAGAGAAAATTTATTTCTTGGTGTTCTAGATACTCACAAATTCTAAAATTTTTATAGTAGCTATTTGGGGATTTTACAGAATTTATGGTAAATTTTGGAAATTTTTTCGAGAAGTACAAAAATTTCTAGAATTTTCAGAAATTTGTCCAAAAAAGGTAATTATGGAAAATATAAGAAAATTCAGTGGGTCCCACATGGGACCCACACAAGGTTGCAGTCCAAGTGTGCTTAATGGGCAAGAAAACCTCTTCTAGAAAAATGTCATGTGTCAAGCTTAGATTGGCCTACACAAAAACTTTAGAAAAATTACACCTAAAGACCCAATAAATATTTGCATTTTAACCCTCTCAAAAAAGTATAAATACCCCCTCTCCCTTCTCCCTTCACACCATTTCCTCTCTCGCATTACACCCTTGCTCTTCTCAAAAAGTCAAGCAACCCAGGAGCAGTTAGAGCAGTCCTGGCCCAATCTTCAGTATAATTAAGGTTCGGTCTTCTCCCTCTTTTGAATTCCTTTATTTTTAGTAGTTTTAGAGTTATTTTAAGGGGAGGTTATGTCCAATTGGGCAGGCCTAGATAGTGAACCTAAGGAAAGGTTCTGTCCAACTATCTAGGCCAAAACAAGCCTTCTTATAGGGAAGTGATGCCCGATTTTTCAAAACCAAGATAACATTTCCTAGGGGGAGGTGTTGTCCAACTGTCTCAAACCAAAGTGGCATTTCTTAAGGGGAAGTGATGTTCGATTGTCCCAGACTAAGGTAAGGATTCTGAAGGATAGATGTTGCCCAACTAACAGATCTAGTTTGTCAAGTACATCTAAGGGAAGATGCTGCCCAACTATCCTGGTCTAGGCAGTGAAGAGGGGCCAGCAAGTGGGACCTAGGCTCGGTGGGGTTTATAGGGGTACAGGTAGGGGAAGGATACAATTCATGTATTAGGGAATAAGGACCCTAATGGTACAAAAAGGGAAGGGCAATAGTATGCTATTAATGGTGGACAGTAATGCCCTGTATTGTGGTCTATATAGGTGTTACAGAGAGGCATACCAGTCATTCAACGGCTCTAGAAATAGTGAGACAAAGCCTATACACATTGCAAGAAGTATATGGTATCAAGAATATCTACCCTTAACCTATATTGCTTTGGTTTGTCTGTTATTTGTTGTATACTTGTATGATGTGTTCTGGTTGTGTTAGCATGTATGCATGAGAGGTATGACTCCTTGTTTATACCTTGGCTGTTTGAGTTTGAGTTTGGGTTGAGTCATGTGCGGGCTCCTAGTACATAGTATGTGCCAAGAGAGAGGGCACTAGAGGTAAAGTACAGGCATTGCATATAGCATGACATTGATT
>JBAGKO010016969.1:0-11307 GCA_037177275.1 Acacia concinna | reverse complement strand
AGAACATAACAATGTTTTAATTGAAGTTAATTAACCTAGGATCCTAGGAGAGTTTTCATTAATTAAATTGTTGGACCCAAGCGATCGCTTGGGCTTTTTAATAAGAACTTAGAGATTTAAAACTCCCAAATATCTTTTGAGAGCGATGATAACCAATTATCCACCATCGAGAGACTAGCCCTGGCATTAGAATCAAATCACCAAAATATTTTCCAAAACCCTAAAAATCTAAAAGAAGAATTAATTAGTTTAATTTAGGTTTAGTTTAATTAAGTTAATTTGCACTACGAAAACCCCCCTTAATTAACCAACTAGTTAGTTTAGTTATAATTAGGGTAATTACTTAGGAATACCATAGATAGCTCCTTGAGAAAAGAATGACTGGTTGTGCACTATACTACATATTAGGTGCAATCATCTGACGACCGGAAAGACGACTAATCTCAATTCGATAATTCTTCTTTCTTCTTCTTTTTCCTCCTAATGGTCCAATTCAATAACTTCTTTCTTTGTTTGACTTCTTTCATTCTTCATCATCTTGATCATTCTTTACACTCGTTCAACTTCACATCTTATTTCTTTTCTTGAATAATCCGTCTTTATTTAATCTAACTGATTTGTTCTTCTAAGTCATCTTCCATAATCCAATTAGAGATCTTCTTTCATTGCGTGACTAATATACAAGACATTTACATTAAATATAGTAGTTAGTCCATGTAGGAGATATGCATAATATTTGACATAATCAAAACTAATCATATATCTAACAATAATAAAGGTTGACACAATATTAGACCATTTGGTATAAGAAGTGTCTAGAATGACGATGATGATCGCCTAGCCTAAGTTTCAAACTCTTTTGTATGACTATTCTAATTTAATGTTTATTTTGTGCTCGATCATCATCATATATATATTATGCATGTACTGCTACCTCCAAATGAAAAATAATAAAGAAAACTTTTCAATCTTCTTTTTCTTTTGATCAATTGCTTTTATTTCTTAATAATGATATTGATCAATTCTTGTTATATGATTATTTAGATTGTGTAAGTTCTTGTTTCTAAATTTTGTTTCTTAAATGTAATATCTATATTTTCAAAATTACATATTAGACTGGTTGTTGTTAAAGCCAATCTACTTATTATTTAAATATATTTGTAAGCATATTGGAACTAGTTATAAGAGGTCTAGTCTAGAAAAGGTTACCCTAGTATTTATACTCACTTTTGCACTCATACTTCATCTCTTGTCTTGTATAGTTGTGTACTCACTCTTCCTCTCTTCGTTGCCTCCATCCCCATGCTCTCTCTCTCTCTCTCCCCACTGTTAGGATGGCTTAGTCTTCCTTTCTGTCATGCTCTCCCTCTTTGTCATCGTCATTATATTATTGTATTCGATGAATATCATTGTCTTTCACAAACCTTTGCTATCCTTATATTGTAAGTGTTCTCCTTCATTGTATTTACTTGCATGGAGGCTTTGATAGATAGTTCATTATTTGTTAAAATCTTAAGTATGTACTCACCAAGAAAGATGATGGTAGACACAGTACAACATTGATAATGAGGGTTTTATTGTTGAGACATCTGATGGTCTAATTGTGGCTTCGGCGTCGTTGATATAGTTGTTTGTGGTACTTTTTCTTCCCTGCATATATTGTGTTCATGCTACACATCTTATGATACCTGAAAGTTTGGTTTTTTTTTTGTCTTAAATCCATGTAAATGACAAGACTGTTGTATGTTTGTATGTTCACTTAGAGTGTGGAAGTTTAGTATACATGAAAGTTTAGATTTTTTTTTTGCTTGCTTTATATTCTCTATGGTTGTTCTTGTTATTGAAAGAAATTTTTGTCCATGAAATTTGTAATGATTGGAGTTGCAAAACTTGTCATTGTGACAATGATGTAGTTTCATTTAATCATTCTCATAATGACAAGTTTTGCAAGTCCAACAATTACGAATTGCAAAGCTAAAAATGCACATATACATTGGTTTCAAATATATACTAATTTTTTTTGTGGGTGGTAGTATGTGTTCATATATATATATATATATATATATAATATTAAATATGTGATGCAAGTAATGGATATACCATATTGTTTATTCAAATATGATAGCCCTTATATGAATCATCAATAAGACATCCATTATTTATATATGCATATATAATTTATTTATATACTTGTATATAATACGCACATATCAACACATGAATGTGTTTGTTTGATGTAATCTTAGTTGATATGCCTTTGATCTTTTTTTTTTCTTTTTTTTTCGGAGCAGCGTTAAATCTTCTGGCAAGCTGTCATTCCCATAGAGGAACTCACAATGAGTGGAGGATTAGTCTTTGGCCTACCGGGTTGGGGAATACCTTGTGAAAGCAAAAAGAAAAAGGGTTAAATCATTGTTGAGTTTAGGTGGGAGTGTCAATCGTAATTTTAACTTCAACTTTAGGAGCTATGGATGTGTGGTTCCTATTGTGAGCTTCAAATACCATGATTATTGGGTGTTGGACTAAGTTAACTAATCTGCGGCATTTTGAGGTCTTGTAGGATCAAAATACATAAGCATAGTAACTTAGCACCAAAGCCAAGGGTGGCATCATTCGACTTTAATAAGTCTTGAAGGTGGGAAAAATGCAAGGAAAAGTGTACGTAAACCTCAAAAGAAAACAAACATCGGAATTAGTATTCAATTAATAATATTGATAAGATTTACATGTTAGTTGTAATTGCTTTTTATATCAGTTGCATTTGTATTTTTAGAGATGCATGTTGAATTTATATTGCATAATATAGATATTAGATACAAGACTAAAATACTTTGACCATCCTTTTGTTTGCCATAATTACAAAATCCTTTTCTCTATTTTAAAATAATATGCTTAGGTCCAAATAGTTAACTCTATTAAGAATATTCTAAAAAGATGCTAAAAATATATTTTTAAATTAAAATTTATATCAAATATATAACTTATTTAATAATTTACCCTTAATACTAAATCCCAAATTTTAATTGACAACTTGTAAATATCACAAACCTATCTAGTTTATTATATTTGATAAAAAATGTGTTTGACATATATTTTTAGTCATTTAAGAAGATAAAAATAAACAAATATGGTGAAAAATTAAAATTTTAAATTTTATATTCTCAAAATTAATAAACTTTTAACATATTGGAGAGTTAAAACATCTATTATAATTAAAATTTGAGGGTATAAGTATTTTTGGCCCATATATCTTCTTATAATATGGTAAAAAGCGAGTCTTAAATCAAAACTCAAGCAATCTCTAACAAACAAATTGTACTTCTTTTGGATCCACCTCACAATTATATGTTAATATTATAATTTTTAAATTTAGTTGAGCATTCCTATTAAAATTTTTAAAATTACACTAATCAAATAATATCTTATTTAAGTTAAATAGGCGTGGATTAATACTAATTATATTTTAACTATAATATATTTCATCATTATTTAAGTTTATAGTCTTCTTTAATATTTGTTCCTAGAATGTTTGGTAGATTGTTTGATGAAATAGTCAATTTGTATTTGAATAAATTTGGTGTGCTATATGTTATTTTAATTTTATAAGATACGAGTATATGTTTAGATCATTTTTAATACTAAGATAATTTCTTAAGATGTCATGCTTCGAGTTTATGTCACAATTACGAGTTTACTTAAATTCACAAGTTTGAAAACCTTGATTGCAATAGATTTTTGTTCTGACAGTATTATCCATGTTTTTCAAAGTCTTTGATTCCTCAAATATTAACCATAATAAATTTATAATATATATTATATCACAACCTCAATAAATTTATTCTTAAATTTTTCATGAATATATCAATCATACTAGTTAGAAGAAGTTAGGTCAACAAGGACCCTTTGTAGTATTATTCATTCTACATCTCATCTCAAGCTAAAATATTTTACTCGTATCAAAATTCCTACCATCTTCGTATTTTAATACCTAGTTTAGATTTCCCTCAAATGGGTTGTAAGTATAAGTCTTTCACCCAAGAGGGGTTGCATTTGGTAATATTAAAAAATTTGAAAGTTAAACCAAAGAATCAGTCAAGAGATTAGAGTAAGGAAGATATCACTGAAAGAAGACATAAGAGATTTATATTGGTTGGTCCAAACCAATTGACCTATGTCCAGTCCTCAAAGTCCTTTATCAGTATGCCACTATAGTTCCAATATTCACAGGGCTCTTGGTGCCTCAGTATAAGGAGGTTCCTCTATAAGGACACAGACTCCCTCTTACACTTTGTAATCAATACCAACTCAAGGTATCACTACCTTGAGTATATCAGTTAAAATAAATGATTCAATAAATTCTCTCTCAAGTATAAATGAATGAACATTGAAGTACAAATTTTCATAAAGAAGAAGCTTAAAACTTGTAATGAATGTAATAGTGATTTCATGCATTTTAGTAGGCGCTTTGTCTTTAATGCTCTTCTATTTATAGTGTGAGAATGTTAAATGACCATTGCTTTTGAACATAGCCGTTGGAGTGCCTGATATGTGGATTGTTATTGTTGGGATTGCCATAACATTATTTGTGTCTTAGGAGTTAGTCGTTGGAGCATAGAGAATGTTTGAGCATTTAATGCTTCTGACACAAAAGTTATTTTTGCATTTTGTGGTTTAATCCTTGTTTGATCACCTATAATATGTTCAAACACCAATATAATGAAGTGTTAGATCAATCAATTGTAAGAAGAACAAACTTATAAGCATTTTGGATAAATTTTAAGATTTTCAATGCGGTGCTCTATTTATTAGAAATGTACCACTCGAGTGATCTTTTCTTAGTCAATTTGAAAAGCAAATGGATCACTAGATGGGTTACTAAACACTTAAGTACATTCTCATATAGAAGAAACTTAATACTTAGTAATGAATGTACAGTGATTTCTTACAATTTGGTAGGTGCTTCTTCAATACTATTCTATTTATAGTGTGAAGATATTAAATAATCATTGCTCTTAAAGATAGCCATTGGAGTGCTTAGTTTATAGATTGTTACTGTTGGGAATGCCATAACATTCGTTGTGTCTTAGGAGTTGGCTGTTGGAGCAGAGAGAATGTTTGAGCATTTAATGCTTCTGACACAAAAAGTTCTTTTTGCATTTTGTAGTATATTCTTTGTTTGATCACCTATAATATGTTCAAACACTAATATAATGAAGTGTTATATCAAGCAAAAGTAAGAAGAACAAGCTTAGAGGCATTTTGAATAATTTTAAGATTTATGATATATGATGTTCTATTTTCTGGAAATGCATCATCGAGTGATATTCCCTTAGTCATTTTGAAAAGCCAATAGATCACTAGATAGGTTACTATGGGGATGTGGTAGTGATACACAAAATAGGAACACTCAAGTGATCTTGTTTCTTTTAAAAACATATCACTAGCTACAACACTATGGTGATGTGGTAGTGATAAGTGAAATTAGATCACTCGAGTGGTCATTCAAGTGATCTTCACTTGGCTATTTATAAAGAGAACATACCACTAGATGGAATCACTATGGTGTTGTAGTAGTGATGCTCATTTGTAACATCACTCTAGAAAGATTTTCATAACTACTAAGGACCACTACTAGAACCATTGTAGTGTTATGCTAGTGATACACTTTTAAACACATTACTTGAGTGATTTCTTTTTCAAAAAATTGATCACTAGAATAGTTCATAGTAGTGATGTGATAGTGATGAATTTTACACATCATTCAAGTGGTCACTCGAGTGATCTTATATTAGGCATGGTTTTGAAAAACTTATCACAACAAAGCATCACTTGAGTGATCTCCTCTTAGTCAATTGAACCACTAACACATATCACTGTGGTGATTTCATGATGAAGAAACTCAATACATCACTCAAGTAGCATGATAAAGCATGATTTTGTATGATTTATTAAGTTGAATCAAAAAAGCATTTTTGACAATAAATAGTTAATTATGTGCATAAGGACAAAATGGTCAATTTTGCATAATTAATGGTTAAAAAGGTCAAAAATGTGTACAAATATTTTGGGTCTTTATTTGGTGTGGTTTTAGTGCAGGTTGGAAGGAGAAAATAGGCCAAAAGTGTAAAAGGACTAATATGCAAAGAAGAAAGTACCCAAGGGCATTGATGTAATTTTTCCAAGTCTAATGGAAGTTTGGTAATTAGCAGAGGATGCAATTGAAACTCAAATAGAATCCTGGCCATTAGATGTGCTTAATCTTGACTAGAGGTAAAGACTATATCACAAGCTGACAAGTAGCAAGGTTTATAGCCCTCATATCAAAATCTATCCAAAACTCACAACTTCACTTAAGAGGGTTAGTCAATGCTTGGGCTAAATCTCAGTTGTAGATGAAGCTTAATCTAAATAGAGGACGTAGTAGCATAGGATTAAAGCACATGTCCACTTTAGAGCCACTGGATCAAAAGGGGATGAAACACATCATTTTACTTAAAGCTCCAAATAGGTGGCACAATCACTGATGTTCATGCCTCATACTTTGAATTGATCCTTGCCATTGGTCACATGCTTCAAAGGTTAAAATAGATCATGACACCTGGTCTCATCCTCACCATCCATCACCAATTGTCAATTGAATATAGACCATATATCTCCCAATAGCTACTTTCTGGAGATGGAGCCGAGTCTTCTTCACCCTGAGAATGACCTGTGATACCTAGATGGACATGATGTATAAATCCTTCATTCACTTACCTAGATCCAAACGATTGGGGGGAGAGCTTAAAAGCAATTTGGAGCTTTGAGATAGCCAGAGGAAAGAGATTGACTACACATTCTGGTATTGATTTTAGTAAGGTATGATAATCTTCTCCATGTTTTCTATAGAAGATCAAAGGCTAAATTCATGTTCTCCAAGTATCTAGTGATTGTTTTAAGCCCTAATTATGCATTGTAATCATTTTAATCCACGGATTCTTTCTTCGTTGTCTATTTTGTATTTTCCAATGAGCTTTTAAGAAACAGAGAATCAATCTAGAATTCAGTAATATAGATTCGAGTTGTAATGGTCATGGCATGTAATCTTGAGTAATTCTTGATTGGATTGGTCTAGATTTAGGCATTTGAAGGCATTTTTGAATGACTATTTGTTCAATTGGTTAATTGTATATTATCTTATCATGTTGCAACCTAATTTTGTATTTCTATATTGCATTTCAAGATTGAGTCTGGATTGAATACTAGTTTAGTAGGCTGTGATAATCAAAAACCAAGATGCACAGAGAATATAGTGTAATTAGACTTATTCTTATTGAAGAGATCTTGTATCGTGAGCTTGAGCCATCAATTGTGTCTTTAAGTGTTCATAGCATTTATTAAGTAGTTTTAGTAGGCTTTAATGGTTAATCAAATGCAATTTGAACTATAATCAATATGCTAATTAAGCATTCTAGCTTAAAGTCTTAAAAGAAATAGAAAATCCAAGAAAAAGAGTGATAGAAAGCTTGAGGTGGAAATTACCTAGGTTAGTCTTTTTATCTAGAAGTTAAAATTGGATTGGTTAAAATCTATGACATCATGGCCACTTGAGTGATCTTCTTTTTAGAGAAGTTGATCACTACGTAGTCTACCTTGGTGATGATAGTAGTGAATTTTGGCATAACTCGAGTGATCATAGTTCTTCACTACTAGTGATCACCATGGTGATGTGTAACATTTCACAAATTTGAGTTTCCACACATCCTTTTTGCAAAACTTTCTTAATTTTTGTTATCATCAAAATATGGGATCTAACATATGTTTCTCATTTACCAAATCCTTATTTATCATGCATTAAGTACACAACTAGTAGCCATTACTCCAACACTCATTGACCTTATATTAAACTGTCTTTCATTTAGTATATGACATGGCCATTGTCTTTTCCTACTATCACACAAACATCTCTTGCAATTATAGTTATCTCTGTGATATTTCCTCTAATTACTACTCATTATCACTTAAGGGTTTGGCTTATCCTAAATTTTCCAACTCCTAGGGCTTCCTTCCTTTTCTTTTACTTATTTAGCATATGTGACCCTAACCAATTATATATTTCATTAATATTATTAGGCATCAAGTTACACAAATCTTTGCCTCATACTCATCTAATTCGTACAGAGATTATCACACACCATATTTCTATTAGGTTTTTTGCCAACTCCTAATGCATCAACAATTTCCATTACCTTTGCTAATGTTCACTACTTTCTTCTTAATCTAGTCTTTTCCACTATATTCACTTAAGTATTCTTTCATTCACATAGTATCTTTATATATTTTTATTTACTTTTTTTAAATGAATATTTTGGATGGAGTTTCCATGATTTAATTTTCATTAGCAACACATATTATACCATTTATGTTCTAGTTGATCCCTATAACTTAACAGCACTCTAATACCCTCAACTAATTTTTGTGTCGAATATGGTTCATGAATGACTCCATCCCCTTAATCCTATCAAGTATTTAATTGATCTCTTTCAAACTCCCTAAAGACACATAAGAAATCAAATACATTTATAAACATTCCACCTTTAAGGTTCCAAGTCCTTTCGACTTATCACACAAAAATACTCTCATTTTCACACTCATTATTGTCATTGTCATTATTCATCAATCATACTTCACTAATATATCAAATCCCTCAATGATGTAGAAACTTATTCATCATTACCATCATAAATTATTAGCCCCCATCTTATCTCCTCATTTTTTTGCTAGTTGCTTAGGTCGCATTATACCTCTTGTTTTCTCAATACTATTGTTTTTTTCTAAAGGATTAAAGTGCAAATCAACAGGGTGAGGGATAAATCTCTAGTAACCAAAATCAATTTACAAAGTATGCAGGAAAGAATTGCAAGTCAAAGAAGTAGGTTTACTATCCTAATAATATTCTCAGTAGTCAAACATAGTATACTACTTTTAGGTTGTGAAAATCATATGCACCCATACAACCTACTACCCCTTATTACTTCTGAATGTAATACAACCTATTATTGCTAATATACACAACCACAAGCTATATAGTCACTTTAGCAATATTGTCCCCTCCTATCCACCACAATATACCGTAAATGGGAGATGTATGCCCAAAATATCTAACTTAAATCTAGGCCTATAATGAGAGAGTCAATTGACACAATTATACCACAAGCCCTGTACACAACACAAAATAATCCTTTAATAGAAAAACAATGTTTACATATTTATATATAATGAATATATAGTCTTTTGAAACATTTCATTTAGCTACAGTTACATTTGTCAAATACAATAATCTAGCACATACATAACATTAATAACAATAATGACATCCTAAAGTACAATCCATATTTATATCAGATCAATTGGAAATACATTCCTTCACTGAGGTAAGATCATATCCAACATGCTAGTAATTTTCTGAACCATTCTCAAGTACTACAAATAAGAGTAAGGTTTAGAAACACCTTCCATACAAAACATGCATATATGGTAAATTAACCCTGATTACATCAACTCCAAGCTAAGACTCACTTAAGAAGCAACGCATAAGCCATCAACGATCACAAGAGAAATTTCCATTAACAATGTAGATACACAATTTAATCATAACACAAAGCAAAGAATTAAATAATACTTCTTAGTTCCCAACTCTACAATTACACCCCAATGTCCAGTTTCAATAACTATCCTTATCCTCAATAATACAAGCTCACAAATTACTTTCCATGGGTGATAATCTTAAAGTTGTCTCCTTACATCAATCAATCAATTCACAAAGTAAAGTTTCACCTCCAAAATACCATAGTTATAGGACTATCAATATAAACATCTTATTTAACTCAGCATAACCCAATCATTAAACAACTCCTCAAACCAATTACATTATCAAAATCATCACCAAACCTAACTCAAACTTAACCCATTTAAACCAAAAATATTCAGTGAACTCATCACCCATTTCAAATATCTCAAGAACCTTAAGATTTCAAAATTCCCAAATCTGAAAATCTAAGAAATAATTAAAAAAATCAAGTTGGGAACACTTACTTTGAAGTTTGGGAACCTCAAAATGCACCCCAAAGGTCAAACTCTACAAGCTAGTAGAGTCAGGACACATCTCCTTCAACAACCTTCAAAAAAATCATGTTCTAATGCAATTATATAATCCATTAATTTTTCGTATTCACTTTAGACAATGACACATACAACACCTTGTGTTTCTATATTGTTAACTTTGGGAATGTGTTGTTTGCTTTAGGGAATGATGTAGAGAAAAAAGGGGAACTTCAAAAAGTCATATCTAATTCTCTAGATCTCCACAAATTACAAATTAGGACTCTATGTAAAGCATAGTAAAAAACAATAGGAATTATCACTTGAGATGTCTACTTTCTAAACAAAATAATCACTTAAATTTAGTATCCTTTAATCTCCATAAATTCAAAACATTACTAAGGAGTCCAAATGCAAGACTTCCAATTATTATATTTAGTATTTCTAAGCCTCAAACATCTAAATTCAACCACTTAATACCTCAATTTCATGAATAATCAATCTTACTAAACTCAAACAAGTTATTAAAACCTAAGACGTTACATTGAGAATACGAGAGTGGTGAGAGAGCAGCAACAAGGAGACTAGCATGAAGAGCATTTGCAATAAGGAGTGAGAGATATGGGACAAAAGTGAAAGGGATGTGTAAATGAGGACAATATGTGCATACCTTTATTCTTCATTTTAGGTTAAGGCAAATTTTTAGGAAATTATAGAATTTATTGTTGGGTTGCCCCGAAATTATTCACCATGAGCCAATTTTGCCCTAAAAGTTTTTAAATAAGCAATTTTGCCTTATAATTATCAAATTTGGAGCAATTTTACCCTTACTATTATCCATATTAAATTCAATTATTTGTTGACCAAATATACTGAATTCGCAGTCCAACTATCATTTGCATGTCATCCATGTCGTTTTTATTTTGGATTTAGGTACAATTTTGCCCCAAAAATTTTCCCTAAGGAGTAATATTGTATATGAAGTTTATAACTTTTAGAAATTTCACCCTTTACATTAATCAGGTTAAGTTTACCTTGTTTGTTAACCAAATAGACTTATTTGGCAAGTCCACCATGTAACACCCCTTAACTATGCCCCACTAATCCTTATAATCATTGTAGGTTAATTAATAATGATCTTGAACCACATAGCGGAAGATAAAAGAGTTTTCGCAATCAACTTAGTAATTTAAAACCAAACACAACAGGAATGGATTTTACGGGAAA
>JBAGKO010016938.1:0-11308 GCA_037177275.1 Acacia concinna | reverse complement strand
TGAAAGCTAGTAACTGAAATATGTTCAATTATGGAGTAACATTCATGTGTGGCTATTTCATAATATCTATTGTACCCTTCAGATACAGATATCACTATCCCCATCCTTTCCTTATTCTTCTTCTTCCATTATTTAGCTCTACTCTCCATATTATATTGTATAATATTTTTTTATTGTAGGAAGTAGCAAATTTAAACAATGTCATCCCAAGCCGAACAAGTATATAGTATTGTCCCCTCAACCCAATCTATTAGATCAAAGGCCAATCCAGCATGGGAGCATTGTGTTCAATTGCCAAACAAAGTCTAAGGTGGCAAACCTCTCTTGAAATGTTTGTATTGTGGAAAGAAATATGCTGGAGGAGGAATACATAGAATGAAACAACATCTTGCCAGAGTAAAAGGGGACATCATGAGTTGTAAAAAAGTTTCAGGAGAAGTTCGCTTTCAGATGAGCGAAATATTGAAAGAAATCGAAGAGAAAAAGGCCAAGAAAAAAGATACATTTGAAGAAGATAATCCATATGGCCCTAATGTCTCAACATTTGAAGGGGATGCTTCAAGTTTGCAAGAAACTTCTACTCCACAAAGTCAAACTCTTTCTGGCGGTGGTTTGAAAAGAAAGGCACCTGCAACTTCAAGTGCAACTACAAAAAACTTCTTTCCCCCAAGGACAACCCCGGGCGCACAACCAGGAATAAAAAGTGCATTAACTGGTAAAGAAGCTATTTATAGAGTAGACATGGCAGTGGCTAGGTGGTTGTATGATTGTTGCATTCCAATCAATGCTGTGAATTCAGTTTACTTCCAGCCTATGTTAGATGCTATTGCATCTATTGGCCCTGGTTATAAAGCACCATCTTACCATGCTTTTAGAACAAAATTGTTACAAGACATGAAAAAGGAAGTTCAGTTGTTAGTTGATGAGTGCAGAAATTTTTGGGCAGAAACTGGTTGCACAATAATGGCAGACGGCTGGCAAGATCAACGAAATAGGCAATTGATTAATTTTCTTGTTTATTGTCCTAAATTAATTAAATTAATTTATAACATTTAAATTTATTTTTTATTCAAATTATTTTGTTTAACTTGTAAACTTATATATATATAATACATTATAGGAAAAATTCCACTTAAATATCTCCTCAAATTTAAAAACCCCAAAAGAGATGTTAACATTAAAAAGATACTATAGACATTTTGCAAATGTTAACCCATTTACTAAAATAACCCTAAGTTATTTAAAATTAAAAAAAAAAGTGCCCATCACCGGGGCACCACTGCTGGTTGCCAGCAGGTCCCTTCCAGCGGTTGGCTGAAGTTCTGGCACTGTTGGTGGGTGGGTGGGTGGGTGAGTGGGGTTTTTCTTTTGTGGGATGGATTTTTTTTTTCTTGACAAAAAGGTGTGCTAAAGTGGATGAGGTGGGAATTGAACCCATCCTAAATGGTTTTGAGGGGCTTTGGTAGCCATTTAAGCCCCCTCAACATATATATAAACAAATAAAAATTTATAAAGTAGAAATAAATATGTGGTGTTATTGACTATTCAAGTAATAAGATTAACTATAAGGTGTGTTGGAGAGATTAAAATTTATTGGTAATTATGATATTTGTATAGTCAAAACTATTACTAGTTCTGTTAATTGTGAAACATGATATATATATATATATGGTAATTCTATCAATGAAATTATTAGTATTGATAATTCCATTATCATTATAGCGAATACAATTACGATTTTAGTTAATACCAATGGTTATTGATCACCTTAACAATTGACTTTATGAAAATATATAGAGTAAAAATAAATGTGTGGTACTATCAACTCTCAAAATCACTAATTACATATAATCGTACAAAATCACCATCACAAACTTTTTTTAAATACAAAAATAACTATATAAACTCTCAAAAAGAGGGCAAAAACACCCCTCAAAACTAATTGACGTTGGTCAACTGCCTATAAAGATAAAAAAAAAACATAGGAAGAAGAGGCAAAAATGCCTATAAAGTTTTCTTTAAAGTGCATACATTATTATAAATTTCTTTTAGGTGTAAAAATAACTATAAACTCTAAAAAAGAGGGCAAAAGTGATATACCCCTAAAAACTAATTGACATTGGTCAACTGCAAAGTGAAAGTACTAAATGCCTTTAACACAAAAATGACCCTCACGCGGAAAAAAAGGGACTCTCTTTGAAACTCCCACTCTTCTTCTCATAATCATCAATCTCTACCCATTGAAGGGAGTAAGAAGATTAAATGAAGGGTGAAAGTAAAGGAAGCACCAGAGTTCCGTTGCTAGCATTAAAAAAGTCAAGATAGGGCTCCCAACTATGCAAACCCAATTGCTTGAAAAATTCTGCCACTTCTTGTGCCGATCTTCCAGTGCCAGAAACTCAAAGTAAAATATCAATGCCTATTGTTTGTTCCACCATCCATCAGCCCTTCAAAACTCCACGATTGATACCCACTGCAACATCATGCGCTGCTTCCCTCCACATCCCACAACTCCATCAATCCATTGCTTCATCATAAATTAAAGGTGAAATCTGAAATCTCAATGCCATCAACTTCATCGCTTCATTAAAACTGGGTGACACCCGATACATTCAAATTTACCCTTCAATCTTCCATATATCTACACTAGAAGCAACCATGCATTTTGGACAAATAACATCATTTTAACTAACACAAAAGAGGAAAATAATATCTCTCTCTAAGCCTCTTCTACATCATCAACAACAAATCTCTCATATTACATATGCTCGATTGGACACCGTATGTCAATCTTTTTAATTTAATGAAACGTCACTTTTGGCCTCTTTTATAAAGTTTATGGTTATTTTTACACCTAAAAAAAATAATTTTTGAAAAAAGTTTGTGGGTATTTTTTTTGCCCCTTAACCCAAAAAAACCATAATGAACAAGTTAAAAATCAAGTAAATTTTTAAAATTTGTAAATTAATTTTTTTTCCAAAGTAATTTTACAGAGGATTCAAGTCTATCATAATTAGGCAGAGGAACACTCCACAAAGCTTATTTTTACCTTTCTCCAAATACACATTGTACATTTGTTTTGTGCACACAGAGGATCCAACTATATCTTAGACTTCATTATAAATTTCACAAGAAACTAAATTCCACTAAACAAATACACCTCGCAAGTAATTTAATACTCTTCCAACTAAGATCAACCTTTCCCAAGGCTTGGCTATTACTCCTCCTCTCTTGCCATTTCATTGGGCTTCTGAAGCTCTCATTGGGTCGCCTCCTTTGGTTGGGCCTTCCTGGTCGATTCTTTGGGCTTATATGGAGATAATATAGGCATTAATAGCCTCAGTCTGCTTAATGTTACGCATGATATTATGGAATTTGGTCTCATTGACCAATGCCCAAAAGCATCTCTCAACATGAGTGAACTTTGAAGCTCTTAGGCATGAGGCGACTGAAACCTCTATATAAATTGCAAGTCATAATTATGTCTACTAGGGTTATGGATTGCCCAACCAAGAATGTATTAGAAGCCAGGTGAGTGTTCAATGCAATATGCACCCAATGTTCTCTTCAATGCTGAGATTTTAGCTTCCTCAACCTTTATTAACATGAAAATTAAAGACTAGATTAACACAAATCTAAAGGTATGATGATATTAATGAAAATTAGACATGCTACAAAAATATTGACCAAAATACTCAACAATGAAAAGTTATGATGTTGAAAAGTTATGATGCTCGCACAAAAATAGATGTACTTTTTTCCAGTTTTTACTCAAAAGCACCCATTGTTCATTCTCACATATAAATAAAAATGGTTAAAATATTAAATTTTTCATAAAGTTTAAGTGATTTTCCTTATTATTCGTATTAATTACATTAAATTTCAATATCATACTCCTTCTATTTCTTTTACAAAAAAAAAAAACTTAAGTGAATCACTTGAATGAAAAAAGTCAGTTAAAGACAATAATTATGTAAACATTGTAACATTGTTTTTATAAAAAATGCACTTATTCATGGGAGGGAGGGAATAAAAGAGACAATAAGTTTAGGGATTTAATAATAAATGTTTTAATATTAAAATGAGTAATTAAATGGGGGCAAAAATGAAAATCTAACAAAGAAAATCTTAGAAATTCTATAAATGTCCTTATAAATAGAAACAAAGAATATGTGGTATTTGTTTCTTATAAAAATGAATGAACATAATATTAATTTGTCCTCTCTCCTACCACACTTATCAAATATGGGTATACATTAAAAAATTATTCAATTATCCTTAAAAACTAATGAGTGACTTATAAAAAAGATTAAAAATACTTGTTAGTCGGTTTGTATAATAAGGATTAAAGAGATTATATGTTTATCAATACATGCATGCTTTTTTTTCTCCATCCTAAAACTTTTGGGTGTCCCTTTTCTTTTTACTCCTTGTATTCTCTTTTTCTCATTCTCATTGTTGATTTAGATTTAATTTTTTTTAAATGTTACAATTTTAATTCAATGGTTAGGACCAGAAAAAGAAGAGTAGAATGAGTGTAAAAAAAAAAAGTTAAGGGGCAATTTTACCCTTAAAATTTTCACCGAAGGGCATTTTTCTCTCAAAGTTTTAAAAAGAGAGTAGTGTTGTCTGTTGTTATCTAAATTAATTTTAACTGATAATTGACTAAATATGTTAAGCTAACAATCTACATGTCATCCTGTTAATTTTTATGAAAGTGTAAATTTATTTTGAAAGTTTAAATCTACCTTTAAAAAATGAAGTAGATGACATATAGACTTCCGAACAAATTTACACATTAACAAAAAATAATAGGATGGCATGTGGACTATATTTTAACATATTTAGTCAACTACTAGTCAAAATCAACTAAGATAACGACAAAGATAAAATTGTTCTCATTTTAAAACTTTTAGAACAACATTACCCTCCAGTAAAAATTTTTGGGACAAAATTGACCCTTAACTGAACACAAAATAATAAAAGAGTTACTAGAAGGGTATCATATATCTTACAGGAGGATTGTAAGGGGCTTGTCCCATTCATGGTAGGTACCAAGCATTAATGAGATTATCTGACAAAAAAAGAAAGAAAATTCCAAGAAATGCAAAAGAATTTTAAATCAACTATCTGAAAGTTTAATAATTAAAAGAAAAACCAGCAAGTGTAAATAATTAAAGTCAGAAAAAAAATCCTGGTTTGCTCATCATCCTGAGGATGAGCACGATTTAACGAAGAGAGTTCAACTACTCAAATTTTAAATATTTTCATGTAAGATAAAAAATATGAAGTTTAAAAATATAAGAAACTATAAAGGCGAAATGATAATGCAACTCTCTTAAACTTTTTTATTTAATGTATAGACAACCTTCAAGTTTCAGAACTTTCCAATGAATACCCTTATATTTGTGAAAAAAACTATTATATTTATATAGATGACTCTGATATTACTAGTAGTTTCTTCATTACTTATTTGCATATACCTTAAAATTTAGAGGGCTTATATGTATGTAATCAAAGTTTGAAGGGATTATGCCCACTTAAAGACATAAAATTTTTTTAAAAAGTTTGAAGGCATGATATACATACAAAAATATAATTTAAGGGAAATAGAGTTGATGATTGAGATTATTTTGTATAGAGTCAAAAGTTTGTGGGTTCATTATGAAGTTTAAAATACTCCGGGGTTGATTTATACATGGTTTAAAATTCAGGTGAATTTTGTGTAACCTTTCCAATAGTAAAATATAAAATAAAATAAGATTTGAATTGTTCAATTATGAAATGAAGAGTTCATAATTTTACTGACCAATTAATAATTAAGAAAAACTTACATAATCAATAAGAGAAGATCCATACAAAGCCAAACGAGCAACTGCACCAACCCACCCCAAAAAAAAAAACATGCTACAAAATATAAAAACATTTTAACCAAAAAAGAAAAAAAGAAAAGAAGAAGAAGAAGTAAATATGGCCTTATTACCATAACGAGCGATAACATTACTCTCAAAGATTGGACCATATAGTGTTTCCAACACAGGAACCTAAAAGGACAATGTGCTTATATAATTAGTTTAATTAATTAAAAAAGGAATTTTCCACCAAATATAAAATAAAATCCTACCTTGCCAATAGGGTTCATGTTTAGATATTCAGGAGTTTTATCAGAAACACACATCTCAAAATTGGTGCTAATTTAACTTCCACACCACTATACTCTGCTGTAATGAATATCTTGCAATGCACGTACTCTTGTTTGTTTTACGGGCGTGCAAGGTCTACACAACACATAACAAGTGCTTTAAGTCAATGAGAGAGATTTCATTAACTGGCTAATGTAATAAGAAATTTGCACTCTCGTCCTAAATATAACTTATATTTACTTATTTACTATTAGAGGAGTGTGATTAAAAATAAAAAAAGAATCATACTCATTTCCCTCAGTAATATAAGACCCAGTTTTTTTTTTTTTTTGAAATTAAGGATACCAAGTAAATTACTTAGATATGTATTATTAGTTTATATATGAGTTTATGAGTTAGATAAATTATTTGTAAAAACTATAAATATAAATAATACTACCTCTAGTCCTAAATATAAAATCAACTTAGCTATTTTAAAGAATTATAAGAAAGCTAATTGAATTACTTTAAAATATTTAAATTTATAATTTTTCTTTTAACTATCTAACTTATAACTTGATATATAATATAATATAATGATACATCATGTGTGATATGATTAAATAACTTATTTACATTTTTTAATCTTTATAAAAAAAAAGTCAACTAGATCTTATATTTAGAACAGAGAAAGTATATAGTAATTTATTTAATTTCCTTAATCTCTTTTAAAAAAGTCAATAGAGTTTAATATTAAGGATTGAAGAAAGTATTATTTTTAAATCATGATTAATATGATTTGAGTTCAAGGATCAAACAACAACAAAAATAGTTTTCCATCTATGTATTTTAACTCTTCAGTTTATGGAAAATACTTGGGGGTATAGAATTTTCTTAGATTGAAAAGGTGAAAAAGCTTATTCATTTTGACCCAAAAAAACAAAAAAGCTTATTCATCAATCCTAAACCATATGAATGAATATAGAATCAAAATCATTTTTTATAACTATCTAGCATATTTGACTAATTTACATTCAAGTATTATCGTTTCCAAACAGGGGAACAAAATCCTTTCTACTTGATCCTATCATTATTAATAAAATTCTTTTTTATTTATCTAAAAGCTCAGTGATATATACATTACTACCCCTTATCTTTAATATAAGATTTAATACTAACCATAAATGAAATCTTATTTTAAGAAATGGAGATAGTAATAACTAATATAAGAGATATTACTAACTAATTCTAATTCACACCACACTTATACAAGAACCTACAGTCTCGCCAAATTCTAATCTTTTAAAAGCATAGACTAAAAAAAAAAAAACACAGTAGTAACATTTGGTATAATGGATATTTATATGTATTTTAGGAGATCTGTGATGATAATTGAATGAAATTGTATCAATAATTGAAAAAAAATATAATAAAGGCACTAAAATTAAATAAATGTTAAAAAAGGGTATCTATAATTTTAGGGAAAATTTCAAAAAAAGACAAGTGAAATAGGGAAAAGACAATTCAGTATAGCGAAATCTGAAAATTCCAAATCAGTCTATTTTGTACTTTTTTTTGGGTAATTACGAAAATATCACTGAATTTTTCACAACACCAGTTTCGTAATTCACAACACATGTATCCAAATTAACAACACTAGGTACTACATATTTACATTGTGAGTTGTAAATACGTAGTACCTGGTATTGTGAATTACGAAACTTATTATGAATTACGAAACTGGTGTTATGAAAAATTTAGTAGCATTTTCGTAATTACCCAAAAAAGTACAAAACAAACTGATTTGAGATTTTTTGATTTCGCTGTATTGAATTGTCTTTTCCCTATTTCCAATGTCTTTTTTTGAAATTCTCCCATAATTTTATAACCAGTAGATTAGTACCAATTAAATCTAGAAAAACCAGACTTTTATATATAAGAACTATGGAAAGCTACCAACAATTTGTTGGTTGAAGTAGTAAACAATTTTATCCTCGTAGGAGAACACAAATTCAAATTTTAGGAATTGCATTTATTTATTAGAAAAGATAAAAACTCTTTGCACTTTAAGCCTCACAAGGTGTATCATAAACCAAATTAAAAAGAAAAAGCTATGGAAAACCATAATATGGAAACAGAAGTTATGAACAATATGAGTTGTAATCAGAGCTTGAAATATTTAGTGACTTATAATCTTGGCAATATAAAAGAGCTTGAAATATTTAGTTATTAACTCACCATGGCCATGGCTTCAAAGAAGAAGCCTCTCTTCTTCAAGGTCTGATTACATAAAAACAAAGATCAGTCAATCAGCCGATCCTCATAAGCAAAATTATTAGGAAAAAAGCATCCTAAAAATGCAAAATGAATCAGAATTAAATTGAAAAAAAAAAAAGAAGAAGAAGCAACTGTTCATCAACATCCAAACCACATTTAGATGAGTTGAGGAGTGAGAACTGAGAAGTGAAAGCAAAGTTCAGAAGGCTAACATTTTATAAACAGCCCAACCAGAGCTTCTTGAGATTAGTTTATGGGTTACTTTCTCAATCCTTAAACAAGATAAAAGACTAAACAAATTAACTGTGAATTAAATTAAGATATGATTATCACATCAATTTTGTGTATTTACTTGTTTCAACTTTTTTAATTAAATAAGATATGCCAACTTGTTCTTGTTAAGTTGGCACAGCTTCAACTATCTACGCAAGAGATGACACACTCCAAAAATGAACATGCGATGGACAAGGCCTCGGACTTTAATTACTTGAATAAATAAGTAGAGTTGACTTTATATTATTTAGAATAAATTATACATATACATATACATATACATATACTAAGTAAGTTATATTAAGTGATGTGATAATCATGGTTTTGAGACCCGGATTGGATCAGATGGCTTAGCCCAAAAACTGGTGAATCAGTGCCTAAATTAGTTCGGTCTGGTCCTCAACTCGGGGGTCAGTGTTTTTTATTTTTTTTGAAAAATCAATTCTTTACTTTTCATTTAGAAATTCATATTAATAACCATGAAATATTCCCTTCCTTACTGATTTAGGCCCTTATTAGCTCCGATGACTCCAGTCTAACCCTTGACCCAATAGTCCAACTAGTGATTTCAGAACCTTGGTGATAATTGATATGTTGATTCTTTCACCAATCAATTTAAACGTGGTGGCATTTATTGTTTCTCTAAAATTTCAACCATTAGAATAAAGTTTATAGCCATGGAACGAAGGAGGAAAGATGTTCCCAGTAAATTCTTTTTCTTTATCAAAACTATTTTAGTGGGTATAAAATAAAAAATAATGATAATATCTTAATATTCTTTCAAGAAAATGATTTTTTCTTTATTTAAAAAATCATCGCTTTAAAAAAAGTTTTAGATTTGGACCGTCCTAAATTATATATAAACGGTCTAGATTTTATTATTAGGAGAATTCTAGAAAAATACTTTCTAAAATTCAAAATGTCAAATAAGTGATTTTCCATAAAATTGAGTTGTGAAACCCATTACTTTTATGGATAACAAGACTGATTTGAGATTTTGAATTTCAGAAGGTATTTAAATGGAATTCTCCCTTTATTATTTCTCCCTATTCAATTTTTTGCTTTATAGGAAAATTGATTCCTATATTTCCTCTAGTTCTAGTGTAAAACTCTTTTTGAAAAGATTTTTGTGGTCCATAATATAACTTTGTAAAACGTTAATAGCATTAACCTCTTTTTTTTTTCTACACCCTCTATCCCTATTTATAAGGTCTTCTTTTTTTGAATATACTCGTTCCTTTCTATAAATCCCTTTTTGAATTTGTTGGTTAAATAGATACTTTTACCCAATTTCGCCTTAATTATTTTCGTACAAGCATGAATAAAAGGTTAACTCATTTCCTTTATTCTCTTACATCATCTTTTCCCGTACATTATCTTTTACTTTATCTGGTCTTTATTATAAAATATCAACTAGTGTTTTTGTTCTTCTTATAAGACATTTATTTTTCAAATAACATTAAATATTTTTTTTTATGTTTGCCCATATTTAATAAAGGTAGTGGGAGAGAGATAATTAAGATGATATTAGAGTTTGTTGTAATTACTAAAGGTAACATTTGAAATTACTTATATTTTAGAACAAATTCAATGCTTTTAATTACTTTTATTGGCATATAAGAATTGTTAGTTGGTGCCTTATAATAAGGACTAAAGAGAGTATCAATTTTCTCATTAATACTCATTCATTCATAAACAAGGGCATATTAAAAAAAACATATTTCCTACATATTTATTACTTTAGCTGATTTGTTTTTTTTTTTAACAACGCAATTTAGTTATAAGTGTTGATATATTAGTAGTTTTAGTGATGACAAATGTAGATGCCAAGCATTAAGATTAAAAAGTTTATATCATGCATTATTCTTTATTTTGACTAACTACCATATTTAATATAAACATTTTGTAGATTAGTCAAGCAATAAAAGAAGACATATAATGAGATTATGGAGGATTCTTAACAAGAATACATGAGATTGAAGAAAAATGAATTATTCAAGAATAGGAAGAAGATATCAAGTTAGATTGTGGTGAATATGTTCAAAGAATGAAGATATTAAATATAGGTGAAGTAGTCAAGAAAAGAAGTTGTTGAGTTGGAGTGTGGAGAATAATCATCAATAAGAGAAGAGATAAAAGAAAGAAGAACTTGTTAAACCTCATGGAAATA
Organism: Acacia concinna; assembly: GCA_037177275.1. NCBI lineage: Eukaryota > Viridiplantae > Streptophyta > Magnoliopsida > Fabales > Fabaceae > Acacia > Acacia concinna. The sequence goes on along the minus strand of JBAGKO010016938.1, from coordinate 466 downwards.
TCAAGACTCAGGTCTTATATTGGATATTGAGAGTTTCTATAGTTAAATGGTTGTTGTAATGATTTAAATTGGAGTTAAAAGGACTATGGTGTAAACACGTAATGGGCGTTGAACTTGAGCTCATCAACTGGTAACTCTAGCCTAAAAACTCATTTTAATGGGTTGAACTCGAACTCAATTTTAGGTTTTAACTCGAGTTCAACTTCTTCTGTCCGTCTCTATCTCTATCCAGCATGACATATGTCTCATATTTTACTTATATCTCCCTAACCATAAGTCCAATTGAGCTAAAACATATTTCATATAAAACTAAACTTAAAATGACACAAATGTGTTAGATATATGATTAGTTTTGATGATGTCAAATATAGATGTATCATGTTAAGAGCAAAAAGTTTGCATCATGTATTTATTCTCTTATAATGACTAACTACCATATTTAATGTGAAATATGTTGTAGATTAGT